>JADNRY010000233.1:0-96699 GCA_015501585.1 Rhodocollybia butyracea
AATTATCTACCTATTTATCTTTCTTTTTCAGTGAGAATTTCACCATATATGGTAGTCACACTTTGATCACCTGATGTGAACTGTATTTGGCTGCTCTCTACCTTAGGAATAGAGACAATGAACTTGAATCATCAGAACACCCTGATGAGTCAGACACCGAGAACATTAAAAATGTTCTTGAGCCAATCGAGGAGGACACCTCCTTAAGTATCGGAAAGGATAAACCTTCCGAATGATTTATTGGTTTATTCCGACGCCCAGGTAATATGCCTTACCTGGGCATCACTACTTATCCTCAGCCCGGATTCTCACTGAGAATCCTCATTAAGCAATACTCGGAAACTTCCGAGTCTGCACGTTGAACATTCGGACATTTCCGAATCAAATCATGCTCTAGTGGTACGCCCCACTATTGTTTGATTCGGACAAGTCCGAAAATCTGATGCGCCGCATCAATTAATCCCGTACTTGATACGGGATCATTCTATGTTAAACCAAATTAAAAATGGTTTGGATGGTGATGATGTCATTACCATTTTCGATTCACATCCCTGATGTTAATCTGGTGGGGGAGGGTGTAACGCCTCCGCCTCTCCATAATCACCACTGACCATATCCGGCGATACGGTCATCCTAGACGCCGCCAATAGACCAAACGGTCTATCTTATCATTCTATTTATTATTAATTATATAATAAATCCATTACTATAAGTATCGTACGATTACTTAAGAGTCTAGTTAGTCTTTTACACTGTCGTACACACAATAGTATCCTATTTGTCGTGTTCACCGGTGTTCTTAAGGACTTTGCCCATAGGGCGCGTTATAATGACAAAATATCCCATCCCTACCTCTGGGAAACCTTAAAGGCCTTTAATGTACCAGAAGAATTTATCTCCACCGTAAGATACCTCTACACAGATGCAGAAACTCATGTCATGATTAACGGGGAACTGAGTTCCCCCTTCCGCATAACTAGGGGAGTCCGGCAAGGCGACCCTTTGTCTTGCCTCCTCTTTAACCTTGCTATTGAACCACTTGCCTCAATGATAAGGCACTCCTCATCCCTGAGAGGGTTTAACATCCCTGGGGCACTAGACCCCATGAAGGCATCTCTATTTGCCAATGACACAGCTGCCTATCTATGCAGCCAGGATAAGTTCTCTGACCTGTTAGAAATACTCCGCCAATGGTGCGACGCCTCTAGTGCAAAGTTCAATGTAGATAAAACTGTACTCATTCCAGTGGGATCTGAGGACTACAGACAGACTATTGTTGAGACTCGTAAACTAAATCCAGCCGATACCGGTTTCCCTGCAAACACAAAAATCCTAGCTGACGGGGAATCAACAAGACACCTGGGGGGACAAATCGGAAACCACACCAGTGACACAGACCCATGGCTCCCACTAATTGAAAGAATTGAGTCCATCTTGGACCAATGCGCTGAGGGGCATCCAACCCTTGAGGCAAGCGGCATCAAATCCAACTCACAATTGGTGCAATAACCCAATATCTCACCCAAGCAAATGGAATGCCCGATAACATTACCAAACGCCTTGTTAACATTCAGCGGGCTTTTCTGGAGCCACCAATAAATAAGGAGACTATGGCTGCTTGCCTGGAGGAAGGAGGGAAGAAGATCCTTGACTTGTACGCAAGAAATGATGCAATCCATCTCATACAGTTGAAAGCCTATCTTGAACTGGACTCCAGCTCACGCCCCATATGGGCATATATTGCTGATGCCCTTCTGAGGAAGTGCACCCCCAAGAGTGCAAAAATCCCCGATGAGCCTGGCAATATTCCATATATCCAAAACTGGCAACCTACCAGCCGGAACCTTCCCCTGTCCCTCAAATCAATGGTTAAAGCTGCAAAGAAATACAGCCTGGACTATAACCTCCTGAAACCATCCCAGGCAATTCAGATGAACATGCCTCTTTGGCACCATATTGGAGAGAAGAAAGACATGACCCAATATAACAACTCCCCCACATGTAAATGCCTCCGCCAGAACCACCAGGTGTTTGAGGTCAAAGATGCTATTGCAATCATTGAACGACTTGACCATCCCACACATGAGAATCATGACAAGTGCCTATGCACAGACTGCCTTAACGACCGCCTCTACAGTAAATGCAAGAACCCCCACCAGTGCGCCACAATGGCCGCAAGAAAGTTGAACTCACTGCAGGAGAAATGGGATCCCCAGTGCTCTACTACTAATGAACATCTGGATCAAATAAATCTCGAGGAAGGGGACATCCTTTTTGACAGCAGACTGGATGCCCACTGCTTATCAGAAGGCTTCCGTGTCTTCACTGCCCCCACTACAAATAAATGCACCACCCCCAAACCTATCCAGGAACACGCAGCCCCTGTTAATGATGGGCCGGAAACTTTCTCAACAATCTGGTGCACAGGTAAATGCAAAGGTGCCAAATCAGATGAGGCTACCGCTACCGCCGGGATCTGGCTCAGCCCCGGAAATAGGCTGAACAAATCAATTGCCTTGCCAAGCACACTTCGTCAGTCCAGCCCCACTGCCGAGGCTGTTGCGGTACTATCTGCAATCCACATGGTCCCACTGAACCAGCCACTCATTATTGTCACCACGAGTGACCAGTTGTCCAAGAAATTTAAAGACCAAGTCTATGACTGGGAGAACAAAGGCTTTGCTGGAGTAAAAGACGCCCCTGTCCTGCGCCCTCTTCTAGCTAATTTACGGTCCCAAACTGCACCAACAATCTTCCGCAAAGGGGTCCGCACCATGGATTGCATGGCCTTTGATGGGGTAAATGCATGTGCAAGCACCAGCCACCCTCATTCCGGGCCCATTGACCTCTCATCCCCTCAAGGTTATGAAGTAAATGGAATCAAACTCACCAAGCTCACACAATCTTTGGCCTATAAGATGATTCAGAACCAAAAATCCCGAGAGCCCTGCCCACAAACTGAAGCATCTCTCAAGTCTGTCAAAGACGCTGTCAGTAGACACAACCACTCTTCCCCCACAACCAGTACAATCTGGAGATCCATCCGCAGCAATAACCTCCAAAGGAGGATGCGAAATTTTACCTGGGTTGCTATGCATTGAGCACAAAAAATTGGGCGCTTCTGGCGGCATATCCCCAATTGTGAGGATCGTGCTGAATGCCAACTATGTGCCACAACCGAGGACATGAAACACATCCTTATCGAGTGCCAGCGCCCCCACCGTGCCCTTATATGGTCCATAGCCGAACAGCTGTGGCCCAACAAATTTGGAATATGGCCTGGAATTAGCCTAGGGTCTGCTCTTGGCTGCGGCCTTTTTGAATTTCACAATACCAAAGGGGAAAAAATCCCTGGAGCCCAACGTCTCTTTACAATCCTAATGTCCGAGTGTATGCACCTAATATGGAGACTGAGGTGTGACTCTGTTATAGACCGTGGTGGGGAGGAAATCTCAATTGAGGAAGCTTACAACAAGCTCAAACAAGCGCTTAACAAGCGCCTTCAGCAGGATATTCAACAATCGAACAAAGCTCGCTGGGGCTCCCATGCCCTGCCAAAAGATGTGGTAGGCTCCTGTTGGTTCCCAGTGATCAAGGACAACAACAACCTTCCCCCCAACTGGGTTGGGAAAACCGAGGTTTTAGTGGGTATTGGGCCACTATCTGACTATATGACACCTAGTAGCCAACCTATGGCTGCCACCTGAGACTGTTATGTCCAGGCCGCCCAAAGCCCCACACTATGGCTATCGCCATGTGCAAGCATACCATCGTTAGTGCATTTCCTCGGGGTGGCTTCTTTTCCCGCTGAAGGTTTGTCGCTAAGATTTCCCCTTCTCCCACATACAGTAGTTACGGAGCTAGCATTGTAAGCAGCTGCCAAGCTACAGCCCTTAAATGGGCAATGTACCACCAAAAAAAAAAAAAAAAAAAAAAAAAAAAAAAACAAACTATTTCTTGATATCATGGTTGACAGGCTTCCATTTGTTATAAGTTGGCATTATAGCATTACAAAGGGAAAAATAACACTTAAGTACTTGAAAGACTATCATCAAGCTCGTTGTACTTTTCATCATCAAAGATGTTATATGATTCAGCGGTAGATTACTGTTAGACATCTCGGCGCAAGACTAGACAAAAGGGCAGATATGCGATGGGACGTTCTGGTAGGTTGTGGTAACAGTAGTAAGTACAAGCAGATACAGATGTCTAAATTAGGAATGTACAGCTTTTCCAAAAAGAAGGTTTTTGAAAAGCACTGAGAATTAGAACATAGTATAATTATACAAAGTTCTAGATACGAGTCACAGACCACAGGAGATAACTAGAACGTATCAGTTCACCGGGTTCCGAGTTCCTTGAACGAAGTTGACATTCAACTTTCACCGTGCCTCGCGGAAATACAATCCCATCCCAAAGCGATTTCCAGCTCTCTGGGCTATGACAATAGCTATTTTCACTCCGCAGAGCATTAAAAGCGATCTCAGCAACTTCTGAGCCTCGCTGTCCACCGAGAATCATCGAACCCGGTTGAGACGAAAGCAGTGTGCCTAATTTACGAGCTAACTCGAGTTGTGCTTCTTCACCGAATAAATGAAACAAACTTCACGGCTTCAGTGACAGAATAATTAGAAAAAGTTGATTGGGACGTACGACGCGGCATGAATTACAGCGATACTGCCTTTAAGTGGGTTCAAGGATTTTTGTACTGTAGCTAATGCTACATCTCCTGGCCCTTCGGCTGGACCACTCAAGTTGATGATGGAATCATCGAAGGCGTCACCTGGGATAAATGCAGCCGGAAGAGATTTCGGTGTAGAGCGGAAGAGAGCGTGGCCGAGTTGCCAATATTCTACACAGAAAACATTCGTTAAACCTTCTCAGCATCACAGCAAAATAGTTCACCTGGACGGAGATCTGAGGCGATAACATTATGAGCGGGGAATCCGTCCACTAGGGCTTTGCGAACATCAACCCCAACTGCGCAAACATTGTAGTGGCTCGGATGAGATAAAAAGGTAATCAGAGAAGATCACCTACAGCAACAACCAATATCAAGCATAATAGCATCCTTCCGCTCACGGCTTAAACTTAGGAATTGTGGATAGGCAGGTAAATGAGACATGTTCATTCTATATAGATTCTTTGGTCATCGAAATTTTTGTGAATATACGTCGGAAGTGTTCACCTCAAGAATCCAAAATCGCGAACGCAGCGATACTTGGGGAAGACCTATCGAAGATGAATACCGAAACCATTTATGAAGTAATGGCACATACTTCGTACGCCTGACTGACTACGGATACGATATGGTTCTTCAGCTCTTCTTCGTCTGTGATACCAATCTGATCGCTGAAGAAAGCAAATTCCTCTGGGCTCAGCTTATACATATGTGGATTCACAGCATAACTCCCAGTACTAGTAGTCATCGCGAAAGATGATTTCCAAGTTGTGATGGTGACTCACTACCTCATCGACATCACTCACGCGCTCATCTGAGGAATTATCATATATTATTAGCGACCGGTGATATCTCTCCATAACGGTGTGAGTGCTTGCGAAACAGTTGTCGCAGCTGGAACGTATTGCTATCAGCAACTAATCATCTCGAGCATAAGGCAACTTACCAACTTCCAAACACCCTCTCTCAGCCTCATTCGCTATCGTTCTCAACAATCCCCTCGCTCTCCACCGATCTGGATGAAATCTTCGGTGACTCTTTTCAACGAACACTTTAAATTCTTGCGGTCGCATAGTAGGCTGAATTGCGTTGAAAAATTTCTCGACGTTGTTCCAATCGATATCCTCTTCCGATAACGTTGCCGGAGAGGTGAGGACCGGCCAGGGCACGAGGTCGAACGATAAGGGATCGTTAGCACTGAACTTACTCGTGTCGAAAGCATCGCTCAAGACTTTATACCTCTCCAAAGCCCGCGCCATAGTCCACGGACCAAATGACCATCGCTGCTGGCGTTGTTGCCTTTCCCGCTGACGTTTAGCAGCTTCCTCTCGTTCCTGGCGTTCCGCCTCTTGTCGTTCTTTAGCCTCTTCGATCTTTTGAAGAGTCTCAGCTCGAAGGGCCTCTGTAGCACGTCTAGCTTCAGCCCATCGGCGCTCCTGAATTTTTAGGCGTTCTGCTTCGGCTTGGGCCTCTTCGAGTAAAGCACGTTTCCGAGCCGCTTCTTCCCAGAGAGGACGATGAGACTCGAGTTCCGCCAGTTTTCGTCGTGATTCGGCTATTGCGGCTGCCCTAGCAGCGTCTTCCTCAAAAGATGTATCGGGGGATGGCCCGCCTGAACTTTCATCGTCATCAGTATCATCGTTGTCATCGTAGCCGTTATCCTGCATGTCTTGTGTCTGAGCTTCTGTGAAGCGAGTGAGTACACCATAGTGAAGATGCTATCAAAACGCGAACCATCTGGTGAAGGCCTCAGGTCAGGTACTTCAGCGTACACTTCCTGCATGAACTGTTCATGCCATTGTTGTCTTCGACCGTTGACCTTGGCTCGCTGCCGGTCTTGTCGTCGTCTATCACGCTTAGCTCTTTTAGCATCCAATTCGCGCTTGGTGGCACCAGGGGATGCTTTCCGTGTTCGTTTCCCTTGGGCACTCTGTTCATAGATGAAAGTGTCACGAAACAGACTCTCTTCTTCTGTGGGAGAGCGTAATGGTTCTGCGAGTATAGTCGCTACGAAGTTATAAGTATTTTGTATTTGTAAGTAAAGGATAAAAACAGTTACCTTTTCTTTTCCCTCTACTTTCATACGGAACACTCTGGGACCGTTCCGAAGAGGCTTCCGTACTGAAATCGAAATAGTCCTTGCTCGAAAGTTTCTCCGCCCTACGCGAAATATTCTCTCTTCTCTGCTGTCGGTGTCGTAAGATATCCTCTCTCTTTTTCCTTGCCTTACTTGCAAGTCCTGCCGATCTGGCTCGTGGTGGTGGCATCGACTGGTCAATAACCATGTCTTCTACTTCTTCCACCTCACTGTCGTCGGATTCCAAGCCGAACGACGAGTCTCCGGTATTAAGTTTTTTCCGTGGATTTAGGATAGGGATGCCTGCTTTAGCAGCAGACCTCTTGCCAATTAAAGGGGGACTGTCTGGAGACTCTGGAGATACACGCGTGATTATTGTGAGTGCGGGAGGCGTGCGCACGCGGCATTCGTATAATGGATCTAGTTTGTACATATCCCACTGTTCTTGAGAGATTTCGTAGTTTGTTCTAGGTAGAATCGGAAACAGTACATTACAGGAGGATCAAGACACGTACCCGCACATATCAACAACTCTCGGCCAATGGCCTTCATCTGTTACGCCTTCCTCCCGCTGCGCCTTAGGCACGAACCTCCAGAAAGATTCTCCATTTGGCGTAGTTTCAATAACAATGCGCTTAGCATTGTACAATTCATCGTTCAACGAGATTTTACGTGCAAAGGAGGAGGATATGGCGGTACGAGGATTGAAAGATGCAAAGGAAAGTGAGGAATGAGTGAAGGTTGATAATCTTGCACGCTGAGAACTATCCAGCACACCGGGTGTTTTGCGAGGTGATGAAGGTCCTGCGAAAGGCGAAGCCATTCTGACCTGCGTAAATTTGTGAGCCAAGGCATCCATAATGTGAACAAACCATACCTTGAACGTTCTAATTTACTTATAACTCTGATAAAAAACAAAGCCACCCACGTGCAGCCAGGGTTCTATAAAACGATATCTCTTTTGGGAACAATGGCCAGCCTTAGTCAGCTATTTTGAACAACGCGAGCCGCACGAATGTGTATCAAGAACTGGATAGTAGAGCAAGCATTAATGCTTGGATAGTTGGTGTTGGAGACAAAGTTGAAAATTTATCTTATCTTATCAAGTTGTGGGCCGCCGAGGCGCTTGACGTTTAGAACTGCCGCTAAAATGCCGAAGCTCGACTCAATCAGAATCAATCGCCGTCACAAAGCAATTCCTTGACTCGAATCCGTACTTTAAATATGGCGAATTCTCTGCGTAGTTTCCAAAGCGAAATAGAGCAGATTCATCACCGTGAAATGACCAAACAACGAGTACAGCAACTTCAGAAAGAACAGAAGCCTGTAAAGGGCAAGATCAAGGAGGATGCAGTTGTGGAGCAGAAGCAACACAAAGGCAAATCAAAGGACGACGAGGAGAAACCTTCCAAAGGCAAGATAAAAGAGGACGCTGTTGAAGAGCTTTCTAACGCTGGGACGGAGGAGCCTCGAGACTCAGTTGAAGCAGAAGAGAAAATTCTGGTCTGTGTGGATAACCTGGCCCAACTATTATATCTGACCTTTTCGAAAGAACCTCCTGTTGAACAAAGACCCCGCCAGCCATGATACTGCTCGTGATATGCTTGCAGCGCTGATCACACAAAGCCACGGAGAATATGTATTCCGTATCGGGGCACAACCTTCGAAAGCCAATCTCTTTGCCGGACTAGATGAAGAGGGCGCAGGAGACTGGAGTGGTATCGAACGAACGCAAGATCAGCTAGATTTTCTACATCAGGCAATCACCACCAAAGTAGAGGAAGTTGGCGGGAAGGTAAATGAATATTTCGGATCCCGTCTACAACGTACCCATCATACATGCAGACCTCGATCCTGGTCGAGATTCAAGGCAAGCACCCACGGAAATCGCTCCTTCTACGACTTCCTCCTCCAAATGTTTCCTTGACGCCTGAGGTCCGCTGTGCGGTGGTTGGTAATATTATTTCTCTTAAAAAATCATCGCTTCCAATCAGAGTTGCTCATCACCTGTGTGAAATGTAGGTAATGTTGATTCGGGTAAATCGACCACATTGGGTGTTTTGACGCGCGGTGCACTTGATGATGGAAGAGGAAAAGCACGAGTGGGTCTCTTCCGGCACAAACATGAACTTGAAACTGGGCGAACGTCCAGTGTTGGGATGGAGGTATGCTCGTCAATAGAAGTTGTACCTCTGTAATCCATGACGCATACATTCCCAGATTCTTGGCTTCTCGCCTGCTGGTACACCTATACTGCCTGAAATAGTCAATTCCAACGATCCTGACGTCGTTCGACACGAAAAGCTAGGCTGGGAGGAAATTTCCATCCAGGCTGCAAAGATCGTTTCATTCATAGGTGACCTTGCCTTCTTCTTCGCATTTTACTATGCTTATATATGCATAGATCTCGCTGGACACGAACGTTATCTCAAGACAACGCTTTACGGGTTAACTTCTGGCGCTCCTTCCTGTGTCATCCTAATTGTCGGAGCGAATGCTGGTCTCATTGGAATGTCGAAAGAACATCTTTCCATTGCTCTGGCCCTCAGTGTACCTGTCGTAGTGTGTATTACAAAGGTCATTACCATATCTCATTACCATGTCAATATCTCTAATCGTCCTCCAGATCGATATGACTCCAGCCAACGTCCAGGCGGAAACAATCAAACAGGTTGTGAAAATCTTACGCAGTCCAGGGTGTCGGTGAGTCCTTGACAAATTTTACCCTAACCCCGTTAATATTTCTTCTAGAAAAGTTCCTGTGTTCGTGAAGTCGAGTGAGGTAGCAGTGGAAATTGCCACGACGTTCGGGAAGGAGAAGTATAGTAGTTTACATCTGGTCGATAATTTGAATGCTAACTCTGGTTATCCAGATTGTGCCCCATCTTCCAGGTATCCAATGTTACGGGCGATGGTCTCGGACACGTAGGTCTTTCTGATATCCAATTTACAGGCAAGGTTAATCGCTCGTTCTAGCTCCGTACATTCCTCAACCTCCTTCCCTCGAGCGAAGGCGATACCGACAAGTTTGCTGTCGATCAACCTCTAGAGGTGCATATAAGCATATTACTTGGTTTTCCGCGGACTGATAACCCTTGCTTAAGTTTTCTATCACTGAAGTGTGGTCTGTGCCCTACGTCGGTACCGTAGTGAATGGAATCGTGAACGGGGGCAGCATCAAGACAGGCGACGCCGTAATGCTAGGTCCAGATTCAAATGGGAATTTTCAAAGTACATCAATTAAGAGTATGCAGCGGAAGCGGTTCGTTGTCTGCGGTGTTGTGTTACCGTCTCTAAAGCCTATTCTAGAGCGACAGTTACCTCGGCGGAAGCGGGCCAGTGTGTCTCTTGCGCACTAAAACGAGTACGGCGGAATACAGTTCGTAAAGGAATGGTCATGGTTGCAAAGTCAGAAGCGCTGCCCAAAGGTGCTCTTCAGTCCTTTAAATGGTACCTGGGCGATCCTTGAACGTTCATCGTTTCACAGCTACACGGCAATTCCAGGGTCAAGTCCTAATTCTTTAGTGAGTATTGGGATCGTTCCTGAACGATTCCTGGTTTCTGATAACATTCCCCTACAGTCACAATACTACACTGCAGAAGAATTATCAGGTTCGTACCTGGCTTACTATCTTGTTTTTTTCATCTGTTAATCCTTTTGGGCTGTAGGCGATGCTGCATTGTGGGGTAGGCTCATTTCGAACCCATCCACGGAACCAACCAGTTTAACATGAACCATAGGCTATACGGCAGACCGTCCGAATCATCGACATGGACCACCCTCAAGGAGTTCTGCGGACTGGAGACCGTGCAACTGTGTCTTTCGAGTTCATTTCTCACCCTGAATATGTCAAGGAGGGTATGCGATTATTGTTCAGAGAGGGCCGCACAAAGGTTTCACACTCGTTTATAATCACCTACTCTTACTGATCTTCTCTTTCCCTTCCCCTTTTCCAGGGTCTCGGTGTTATAACCAAGCTGTTATGATTAAATTTTGCCCCATGTTGTATTTTGTAACTTGTAACTTGCGTGACAGTGGTGATTCTTGGCGTTACAGCCCTCTTGTAGCCTGGCTGTAGACTTTGCATAGTGAGTACCTTGTATCAGTATGACACTCAACTTGAACATGTTCGAGCGTTGAGCGGCAAAGTTTTGACCCTTTACTGACTACCTTGAGTGGGTTGGTTCTTATTGTGTCTCTGGTTATTTGTACTCGGTGGACTTCGTATGCCGATAGGCAGGTGGGCGTCAAGTGGCCTATTTTGGGTTAAGTTTCAAGGTTTGTTTGTCAAGGTCTACTTAGATCTCTGATTGATAGGTGATATGTTTTGAGGGTGAGACCCATCCTCGGGAATTTGAACCACATACAGCTGTTTTGTGTAGACGTACTGTATATACTGCCTTCTCCGCAGTTCAGCGTTACTAACACCGCAATGATAAGCTTTGAGCCTTGGTCTCTAGTAGTGGCAGTGGTGAAGGGAGTTGGAATCTGTTGGAATGCTATGTAACGAAATGTGGCGACCGACTACGAAAAGCTGTGGCCCTCCAACAAAAATGTAAGCCAGAGTCAATATTGCCGAGAGGAGACACTTAACGCATTTTGCGGGCGTTCGAACTTGGCATCACCGACCGCACGCGGAAGCCCACATGGGGTTATATAGATTGCAATTCAAGTCTTTGAACGTTTGAACAGTAACGTGTTCTCCTCGATTTTCTCTATAAACTTATTTTTACTTCAGTGAGTATGTATCAGCGCGTCGTATCTAGACAAAAGGATCAGTTGAGAAAAATCACTCACGTCGTCTGGGGTGATGTAATCATTATAATACACTAATTTGGAGTTGGCCGTAAGTACCTCAACGCAAAGCTTCTTTCCCACCTCGGTCCTTTTCCCATCCTTTTCTTCCCCGCCTCTAATGCCACTCGTTCGCGCCCAGTCCTCCTGGTCGTTCGCTGTATGTTACATTTTTTTGTCGGCCTGAACTTGACATTGATCATCTTTCAGTCAAATTCAGACTCTCCGTATCCAGAGAGTATCAACAGAAGATCCCGTGGCGACCTACCTTCGATATACGAAAAGGTTTCTTGGATTCATTCTACCCTGGCACAATTTCTGGGTAGTAATCGGATATCTTTTATAGCTTGCCCTTGCGGCAGACCCCCAGTTTTGGAGTCCAGAAATCGAGTCAGAGTCGCAGGAAGATCTAATACACAATTCCGAAAAGCAAACACGAGCAGTCGAACATGATGGAAATGCTTGGTCTAAACGAGGGTTGACAAATCTAGGCTTTCTTATTTTCCTCTGTACTGGCATTTTGGCGTTGTTGTGAGTACGCCAATTATTCTTGTCTTTTTGAATCTCAAGCTTTTTCTCCAGTATTGGATACCCGGTAGCTCACTTTGTTCTATCACCTCCGCTTACAAGAGCTGGGACAAATCTCGGTGTAAATGCTAGTGGCCAGGTTCGTATTTCATCTCACCACGGTCCACGCTACGTCCAACCATGTCGTTAGGTGCCCACGATGCCAGGCAACTGGGGATTAATAGATCTGGAGACTCCACAGGAAGCTTATACTCTCCCCTCATGGTATGACCCGTCCATAACGCTTCAACTTGTTTTTTCGGACGAGTTCAACACCCCTGGCCGCTCTTTTTATCCTGGTGACGACCCTTACTGGGAGGCAGTTGATCTGCATTATTGGGTAAGTTGTAGCATCGTATCGAGACGAACGTCATGTTCTGAAGTACGTGTCAGGAAACCAACAACTTGGAATGGTATTCTCCCGAGGCCATCACGACAGCTAATGGTTCTCTCATAATTACACTATCCGAAAAGAACACCCATAATCTTAATTTTCAAGGCGGTACGCTCATAATATGTTTTTTTTGTTCAAGGAGTTGATCAGTTGCCTGCTCAGGATTGGTCAGTAGTTGGTCAGTCTCTTCTCCGATTGTGCCTCTACTCGTCAAATATTCATCCAGTTCATAGGAACAAGTTCTGCTTCACCGGCGGTTATGTGGAGACATCAGTCGTGATTCCTGGTTCAAACAACGTGCTAGGGCTGTGGCCAGGTGCTCTTTACTTCTTGAGGAACCAATGTTCAATACTGACTTTTCTTCCCTCCCCCTCCAAAGCAATATGGTAAGTATCGATTCAGAAGCTTTACTTATTGCTTTCTGACAGCTACATTTTCCCAGGACTATGGGTAACTTAGGCCGAGCTGGTTATGGCGCTTCATTGGAAGGAATGTGGCCTTATACCTATGGTATGACGTTGAGCCATGATATTTCTTGTATTTTTTGGTGACTTATGCTCTTTTTCCCCCCAGATTCTTGGTATTTTTAAATTTTGTGTGGTGACATTGCTTGTGCCTGACGCCAAAACTTCAAGTGACGTCGGTACTTTGGCAAATCAGACACTTAACGGAAGTCCAGAAGCTGCCACTGTGAATGGAGACGCTGGTCACGGCGGTGAACTCAGTTATCTCCCTGGTCAGAGACTTTCAAGATGTACTTGTGCTGGAGAGAGCCATCCTGGGCCAAAGCATTCAGACGGGACCTTTGTTGGTCGATCTGCTCCTGAAATAGATGTTTTCGAGGCTCAGGTGCGTTTAATCCATGTGCACTACTTCGACCTTTACATATTCCCGATTGATGTAGATCGACCAAAACACGTTTATCGCAGAGGTTTCTCAGTCTGCGCAGTGGGCAGTACGTAATCTTCCTCAAAGAAGAATGCGATTTGACCCGTTATCCTAGCCATTCAATGCAGCATACATATGGAACAACGACTCTAGCAATATGATCGTCGCGGACCCTTCCATCTCTAAGCTAAATGGCTTTATGGGTAATGTGGAACAACAAGCAACTTCGGTCGTCACTGCTACAAATACTTCGTGTTACGAGTTTGATGGAGGGTGTTTCCAAACTTATGGTTTTGAGGTGAGTCAATCGTACATTCAAAACCTCTTCGATTCTGATCAACATTGCCGCAGTACAAACCAGGTACGCCCAACATTCTTCCCGACGTGGTCTTGATATTAAAGCTGTTTGGTCTTAGGGTTCGATAATTCAGTGAGTATCATTGAGCCCTCCATAACAATTGTACTGATTTATCTCCGCAGTATATCAGGTGGATATCGAGGTGTGTTCTTCCGAGATACATTCAAAGTCACTGGCTAATAGGATAATATCAAGTGGGAAACTATCCTGGGGGTTGAATGTTGCTGGTCTTGGCGCAGACCCTGCTGTTCAGATAGGTGCACGGCCAGTATCACAGGAGCCTATGGTAAAGGAATTTATTCGAATCATCATTGTAAAGCGTTCTAACGAACTTGTTGCTTAGTACTTACTGGCTAATTTGGGGGTATGTGGTTTGCTTCTTACGCCGCAGCTCGCTGATGAGTATTTTTAAGATGAGCACCAACTTCGGTCCGGTAGACTTAAATCATCTGAACTTTCCTGTCCATATGACAGTGGATTATATTCGTGTCTACCAGCCTGAGGGATCCATGAACATAGGATGCGACCCACCAGATTTCCCTACAGCGGTAAGATCTTCTACTATAACTCAGACAGCCAATTTACTGAATTTTGACAAAAAAGGCGTACATTAATCAGTATCCTGAAGCATACTCAAATCCCAATCTCACCACCTGGCGAGGGGACTATGGCCAACCTTTCCCGAAGAACTCATTCCTCGGTCAATGCTGAGCTGCTACGGTCAACGGAAACTTTCCGCCCACGAACGAATGACACTGTGTACGATTTTAGCTCGAATGATTAGACACCATTTTTTTTGCGTTGCATATTTTAGTCCTTCCTACCTTTTCGCTCTGTTGACATATTGCTTTCAAACATTCGCATTCTGTTGTTGCAACTGCCTTGTGTACTATCTCTTCTTTATCTTCCGTTCTTTGGACGTTCTTGATACAAGTACATTTCATGATATCCATCCTTGGACAGCCTGCTCGTGCTTTCATTGTATTTGTACTAGGAAACAATATTGTATAGTCTCTCATCTCGGTAATATCTAATATACGACGCTTTGACCGTCCATGTAGTAAACCAAGCGCCAGCTTCACGTGATTCGAGAATAAACCCCTAAACATCATTGACCCACTTTACCTTTCTCCATCTTAAAATGTCCTCCGAGTCCCCCGTAAAAACGGTAAATCTCATCACCATCAATGCTAGTAGCAGTTCTTTGTTTGGTAGCATCAAAACCATTACATGTTCGCTTGATATGGGGTCAGAAGAAGTGTTGAAACAGCTTCCCCTAACCGCGGAAGACAAAGTCGATATCGTTGTTTATCTAGTATGCTTCAACCTTCTTGCTAATAAATCGTGCTAACATTCCATCTAGGTGCCGACAATTAGTGTATTCGACAATCCTGGAATCCCGTCCCAGAAAGCGGAATCCATCCTAACTCATTGGTGCAGCGCACTGGTAGAGATGCTCATGAAACCTGACCGAACCGTCGTTCCCCCTACCTCGGACACTCCTGGTGGCCGTCCCTACGTCTGGTTGAATACCACCCCACTACACGACCTAATGGACTACGTTGACATTACCCAGACCGGCGTGCATTGTATTATCGTCCCACGTTCCTGTCAGCCAAAGAGGGCTTACCCACATGAATGGCTCGTAGATATGCCGCTTTCGAAAAGGCAGAAGACGGGCGAGATCATCCCGTCGAGTACGTCCAATGATACTGCAATCGCAGATGGTGTGTATCAGAATAAACTACTTTGCCTATTGTTCTAACGGTGTCTTCCCAGCTGACATTCGTCAACGAGTGGTCGAGCGTGCCGATGCACTCCTTGTTTCTATACGCGCGGTAATCAAAGACGCCGATTTATACAACCCCTATGCCACCACTTCGATTCCTGTCCCTAGTATCCAGCCCTCCATTAGCTTTCAAACTACGGACGACCCAGTGGCTCTGTACAAGTATAGAGGCAGGAAAACACTTGAAAAGGAAATCCTCTCGACCATGCGTATGAGCTTCGTGGGCGGAAGATCAGAGAGGATCGGATTTTTCGGAACGAAGGGCGCTGGCCGGTCCCACCTAGCAACAACGGCCGCTAGCGTGCTGCTGTCTGAGAGTATCCCGGTTGTTTTCCTGGCCTTTTCGAACAATCAGCCAGCCACGTCTGTCATACGGGATGCGTTCCTCCTTGCTTTAAGGAGCCAACAAAAACTTTATTGTCACACGGACTATCTTTTTGATTGCTGTTGCGATCACCCTGACTCACTTCGTGGACTAATAAAGTTCGCGAAACGATTGCGCTGCAAGAGCATTCGACTTCTCTTCGTTGTACTTGCCTTGGATCACTTGTCCAAGTCTCATTTAGAAGAGTTCTACAGGATGACTGAAGGTCATGTGCTCTGCTTCACGGCTAACGCAAACAGTAAGCTACGAAGAGAAAATGAGCAGAGACTGGGAGGTTATTCTGGGCGCAAGCCCCTCTACTTAAATGGAGGGTTGAGTGAAGTAAGTATTTATTCTGATACGTAATACTAAGCGACTCACTTTGAATCAATTAGGATGATCTTGAGGGATGGTGGTCTCAATTCCAGGCCGACGCAGGCATACTCATCAGCGACAAAGATCGGGAGCTAATAGAAACTACAACTGGGAATGTTCCGCTCCTCCTCACGTCTGTTTTTTCAGCAATCAAAGCTGCTGGTTCCTTCCAGAAAGAAGATCTTCGTATAGATTTGAAGATTTATGAAGACATGGACGCACATGTGGAGATATTAATGAAGAAGTCACCAGCTCAAGCATCGTAAGTGGTCATCCATGTCTCATCCAGCAAAATCGTCTGACTTGAATGCAGCAATATACGTAGTGTGTTACAAGCAACGTTGAACAATACCCACTTAGACGTGATTCCCTATCTCTGCGCTGACAGAAGATATGTCTATCAAGACAACGTTGGAAGATGGAGATGCGCAAATCTTTACGTATACGAAGCAGTATACAGGCTGTCGATCACCGTAGGAGATTCGATGCGATTCTTTAGGGTTCAGGAGTGGTTAAACTGTATCCCGCTCCTTGCCCACAACCCCTCCATGCTTGGGTATGCTGTGGAGTATGCCGTAACCAACGAGCTGGGCCGTCAGGGACTGGATATACCAAGCTTGCAACTAACATTTCCAAAGTCCCTTCCACTGCATCCGCTCCCTTCTGGTGGTATTCCCGAAACAATACACGAGTCGGGTCTGTATGTCCCTATGAAATTCAACCACCGGTACATCGACTGTGTTGCGATCTGGTTTAAATCCTCAATGATTTATATCTATCCCATCCAGATCAGCAATGTTGCCAAAATATCGCAGCATTCGGATTCTGAGAAGAATTTCTTTTCTGAAGACTGGAAACTGTGGCACAAAGCAGTTGCAAGGAAGGGATGGGAAATTCGCTGGAAGTTTGTGTGGATTATCAACTGTCCCCAGGCCGCCATTAGCAAGACATCTCGTCGAAAAATCAAACCTCCCCGCACTGTGCACACCATCAGCATTAAAATTGTCAATGCAGATATCGCTTCTGGTTTGGATGGGTAGAAGGAAATTTTAGTTCGCAAAGCATAGAGGAGTGGAGCAAAGACTGTTCGAGTGGTACATTACAGTAATTCTTTAGTAAAAATTTTCCCTTTACCATCGCTCTAATGTTCGCTATACCCCTGGAATTATAGTACATGCAGCACATTCAATATACCAATACACGCACAAAAAGGCTTGGACTGCTTTAGACCGCCGTTCAACTCACCCCGTTTGAAACGGTTGTGATCAGTACTAGTACCCAGTGTACTTACAGGATTGTTTAGTTTTCACACGAGCGCTTGTTATAATTCGCACATCGTACGTTCTTTGATTTCAGTCTCCAAATCCCAGCATGGTACGCCTTTTTACGCGTCACGAACTCTCAGAATCATCCAAACTCATAATCACAGGCACCGAGAGGCTTATCTGCAGAAGAAAAACGCGTCAAACTGCTCGAAATTTTCCATGAAACTGTATGGCTTGTTTTTGAATACGACTGACCTGCTGAACTACTGCGATAGAAAGATTTTTATCAAGTACGCTTTACCGAAGGTCATGCACTACTACTAGTTGATACGATGCGATTCAGTTGAAAGAACTGGAGAAACTTGGACCTAAGATGAAGGGAATTGGTACGTCGCGCTTTTCTGAGGAAAAGGGATCTGATACAGTTTTATAATTAGTATCTCAGTCGGTCAAAGAAGTCCTTCAATCGCTCGTAGACGACGGCCTAGTTCAGGCAGACAAGATTGGTTCTTCAAACTGCAAGTAACCTCAGACGGCCTGGAAATCACGATTTTGACGCGTCGTCTATAGTCTTCTGGAGTTTTCCATCTCAACAAGGAGCAATGGTAGGTCTACAATGTTGGAAAAACAATTACCCTTTACATATATGCACGCGCACCTTTCAGATCCAAGCGCGCGTAAGTAATGCAAAGGGAACCAAGGCATCCCATCAGGCGCAATTGCTCGAAATCCAACAAGTCATAGATAAAGAGAAGTCAATCCGGGTTGAATCTGTATGCTTAAAATCGCCCTTTTGTACATAGGAAGCTCAACTACGTATTTGATACAGGAACAGAGAACGGCGGCACTTGCGAAACTCCAGAGCTTGAAGAAAGAGCTGGCAAAGCTCGATGATGAACTTGGCGCGTACGGATCGTCCGATCCCGTGAAACTGGAGGAAACCAAACGAGCCATTACTCTCGGGAAGGAAGCAGCGATTCGGTGGACAGGTGTGCTATTGGGTTCACACTATGGCAGCTCACTAATGATTTGTTTCTCATTAAAGAGAATTACAGTATGCTTTTCTCCTATTTTACACGCCGCAACGACGTCCCAGCAGAGGACCTCCGGAAGTACTTGGGTGTAGGTGACGAGTATGAGGATATCTGTTAACATACCGGTGTTATTTTGGGGATTTACCGGTTTGTTTCGCATCGGGATTATTCGGCGGCATAGACAATCCAGTTTTTTGCGAAGGCGCCGCTCTAGTTCCTGACCTCATATAAGATTAAAACTCAGAGATCCATCATGAAAGGAAATCTCCTATGTTCCAGTAGCCCCTGGAAGAAGATACTTGTTGCTTTTTATAGAGTTTGGTCACTTCTGAATCGCGAGAGAAACACAGCTGGTCACCTGGGAGCATCTTGGTTCGTGCTTTCATTGTACTTGCCATGCTAGGAAACAATATTGTATAGTCGTCTTCTAATATACGACGCTTTGACCGTCCGTTTCATGGCCTCATGGATCTGGTAGTGATCTTCTAGCGTCTGATGACTCCTTGTTAGTAAATCAAGCGCCAGCTTCACGTGATTTAACGGCTCACAACGAAACCCCTATCAACTTGCTTTACCTCTCTCCACCTTAAAATGTCCTCCGAGTCCCTTGTGCAAACGTCCGATGCAAAAACAGTAAATCTCGGGATCGTCAATGCTCGTAATACCCATTTGGCTTCCACTATCCAGACCATCCAGTGTTCACTTGATCAGGGCCAGAAGAAATGCTGAAGAAGCTCCACTTGACCGCTGAAGAAATCTTCAACACTTCCGTTTATCTAGTATGTTTAAACCTTTTTAACCTCGTGCTAATAACTCACGCCACCATTCCATCTAGGTACCCACGATAAACGTGGTCGAGAGTCCCAGTGGGTTCGTGTCGCCGAAAGCGGAGCTCATCTTGAATCACTGGTGTAACGCCCTGATAGAGGTGCGACGGAATTATGGCTCGGACGTTCCCCCTATCTTGGACAGCCCTGGTGGCCGTCCTTACATCTGGTTAACTGCCATGCCATTACAAATCTTTTCGGATTACATCGACATTACCAAGGACGGTGTGCACTGCATTGTCATCCCACCATTCTGTTCTCCAAAGAGGGGTCCAGATGAATTGCTTCGAAAAAGCAGAAGACAAACGAGATAATCACGTCCAGTACATCCAATGATACTGCGATTGCGGATGGTGTGTATCAGAATAAAATACTTTGCCCATTGGTCTAATTGTGTCTCCCCAGCTGATATTCGTTCTCGAGTAATTAAACGCGCCGATACGCTCCTTTTCTCTACACAACTGCTCAAAAAAAATACCGATGTACATGATCCGTACAGCACCACCTCCATTCCGATACCCAGCATGCATCCCATTGCTCGCCACGGCATCGATATCCAGCATTCAGACAACCTAGGCTGGTTCAATTATAGGGGAAGGAGAATACTCGAAAGCGAAATCCTACCGGCCATGCGGAAGATCTTCGTCGAAGGCAGACCTGAAGAATTGGGTTTTTTTGGAACGAAGGGGGCAGGCCGGCCTTACCTAGCAACAACAGCCGCGGCTCTACTGCTGTCTGAGCCTGTCCCGGTTGTTTTCCTGACCTTTTGCGACAATCAGCCAGCGACATCCGTCATACGGGATGCACTCCTCCTTGCTGTTAGGAGCAGACCAGAGCTTCACTGCCACACAGAACAACTTTTCGACTATTGCTGCGCCTATCCCGACTCCCTTCGGGGACTAATAAAGTTCACAAGGCGATTGCGCTGCAAGAATATTCGGCTTCTCTTCGTCGTCCTGGCGTTGGATGCGGCCAGTTGTCTGCAAGAAGTTTACCAGATGACCGAAGGTCATGTACTCTTCTTTACTGCTGATCCAAACTCTGAACTTCGCGAAGAGAATGAGGCCAGCATTGCAAGTTACCATGCGCGTAAGCCCCTTTACTTAAATGGAGGATTGGACGAAGTAAGTATTTATCTTGATGTGTAACGCTAAGCAGCTAACCGTTCGAATTAATCAGGAGGACCTTGCGGGATGGTGGTCTCAGTTACAGACTGAAGCGGCAATCACACTCAGCGGTGAGGATCGAGAGTTGATAGAAACGACGACCGGAAACGTTCCGCTCCTCCTTACAGCCATCTTCAAATCCATCAAAGCCGCTGGTTCCTTCCGGAAGGAAGATCTTCGTATAGATTTAGGCATATATGAGGAGATGGAAACCTATTTTTGGGACAAATTAGCAAAGGAGTCGGCACGGCAAGCCTCGTAAGTGGTCATCTGTATATATCCGACTCATCCAGCAAAAGTATCTGACTTGAATGCAGCAACATCCGCAGGCTGTTACAGGTAGCCATGGCGAACACCCATCTGGACGTCATCCCGTACCTCTGCGCAGATAGTAGGTATATCTTTCAGGACCAAACTGGGAGATGGAGGTGTACAAGCCTTTTTGTGTGTGAAGCAGTATATAGGCTGCTGATCACTATAGGAGATGCTGTTCGATACTTTGAGGTGCGGGGTTGGCTCTACTGTACCCTGTTCCTCGTCCACAACCCATCCATGCTTGGGTATGCTGTTGAATACGCCATAACCAACGAGCTGGGTCGTCATGGATTACACCTCCCCAACTCGCAGCTAACAATACCGAAGTCCCTTCCACTACGCGCGCTTCCTCGAGGTGGTAATCCTGAACAGATACTGGATTCAGGTATCTATGTTCCCCTTGAGTTCAATCATCGGTTTATCGACTGTGTCGCTGTATGGTTTAAATCTCAAAAGGTTTATATCTATTCAATACAAATCAGTGTTGTCGCCAAAACATCAGAACACTCGGATTCGGAGGCAAAGTTTTTTCACGAAGACTGGAAACTTTGGCGTAATGCAGTAAAACGGGAGGGATGGGACATTAATTGGAACTTTGTGTGGCTCATCAACTGTCCTGATAACGCCACTGGCAAGTTGTCTCGTCCAGAAAGCGATCAACCTGCCCGCACCGTCTATACTGCCACCCTCAAATCGGTCAACAAAGAGATTGCTTGTCGACTGGAATCCAGAGCGTAGAAGGAACTTCTACTTCACCAACGATGGAGGTCTAGAGGAGTGGAGCACCGTTCGAATTGACTTTCGCAAAAATTTTCTTTCGGCCAATGTTCATATTTAATTTGATTCTATCTTTACTTCAAATTCGATCTGCAGCTGTATTCATATGCGTCAAGCTATACCACTGTACCCACTGAATTCTGGTACAGCTACAACACCCAATATACGAGTACTCAACGACGCGATTGTTCAACTCACCTTGATCCAAAAGGCCCTGCTTGGTTCATACAGCCGGTCTATAAGATTGTTTAGTCTATGCGAACGATTATTTCTTCGCTGAAAAAGGTCATCGGTCAAATTCCGCACTTGGCTTCTAAGAGCGCTTTTACAAGAATAGTTCGCACATCATCTTGATATACGTTCTTTAATTTCAAGTCCCAGCATGGTACGCCTTTTCGCGCTTCACGAACTCTCAGAGTCGTCTGAGTTCATAATCGCAGACACCAAGAGGCTTATCTACAGGAGAAAAACGCGTCAAACTGACGACGTCTCAGCAGAGGACCTCCGGAAGTACTTGGGTGTAGGTGACGAGTATGAGGGTATTTGTTAACATGCCGGTGTTATTTTGGGGGAAGAGTGCACCGACAAGAACGCTAATTGGAATACTTGTTGCCCGAATCTGTATCCAATCCAAAAACAGCTCGTTTAGATAGAGTTTTCCACGAGATCTCGCATTTTCGTTTGCATTCAGAAAACAGCGGCAGAAGAACGAATTTGCCATCATTCGGAACATGGGTAAAACTTGGCGAACGTACTGGGCGCACTCTCACATTGAAATACCACATATGGTTGCGCATTGACCACGAGTAGTAGGTGAGAATGAAGATGAATGCATGGCAACATCGTAGTAAAGCGGGTTTGGCGGCATAGACAATCCAGTTTTTTGCGAAGACACCGCTCCAGTTCCTGACCACATATAACTGGTTAAAACTCAGAGATTATCATGATCCATCATGAAGGAAAATCTTCTAGGTTCCGGTAGCCCCGTGCGCCTTGTCACCCGGTCTGTGGCATGCTCTCTGTACAGATAGATTGAGGGTTCTATGTACCTGGAAGAAGATACTTGTTGCTTTTTACAGAGTTTGGTCACCTTGGAATCGCGAGAGAAACACAGCTGGAGAGTCACCTGGGAGTATCTAAACAAGATGATCAACTGGAGACTTGAGTCTGAAGTGTGTTGAATGAAAGCTGAAGCGCTGAAGATCATCAGCAGCTGACCAATTTGTGGCGTGCGAAGCGAGTTACGGCACAAAGTCCCGACAACGGGTCACCCAACTTGTTCAAGTTGTTGTTTAATTTTGTCTTCGACTTGTCAGCACTAGTCTTTTTTTCTTCCTTGCTAAATTCTCAACGTTCAAGATGTCTATGAGCCCTGGTGCTTCAATCTCAAATGGTCCAGAGTCCGCTGTAAAACGTCGGCGAACAAATGACGCTGACACAAACGCTTCTTCAGCGATTCCTGCAGCAACCCCATCTACTCATATTCCCAAGCGAGGCGCTCGGGCCTGTACTGCCTGCAGAAAAGGAAAGAATCGATGTGAAGGCGAAGGAGATGTGAGTAGAAATGTCTTCACCGTCCCGCCAGTTCCCGCCTTTGCTCACTGGTCCGTTGCCCCGGTCGGCCCGGCTTTCTTCTACTTTCAAGGGTCCCTGTCGACGATGTGCACTCAGCGGAACGCCCTGTATCTTTGAGAAGCCGGAGAAGAAGAATGTGGCTCCCGCTGTAGCCGGGGCTAATGCAGAGTGAGACCTAAACCATGACTATGGTCATTCATCACCTCAATCACTATTTTTCTAGACGTCTCTCTCGTCTCGAAGGCCAATACCTGGTACGCGATCTGCTGGCTCGGTTGCATGCAGAGTTTCCAACTTTTCTCCCCTCTTCTCCAGGTCATGCAAAGCCATATGATTGGCATGCAGTCGTCTTTGGACAGAATCCTTTCAGTCGTACAAGGTCAGGCTACGGCAGGTGCCATGTTTCCCCCTCCTCAGCCTCAAGCAGTCGGCAACAGACCTTTTGACGAACGAGGAGACAAGTTTCCCCCTCTCCCAGGCTTTGCTCCTCCAGTGCGTTTGTTCTGCAAACACGAATCATAACTCATCACGTTACCCTCTAGCCTCATAAATATGCTACCTATGGAATCATTCCTAGCACCGCGCCCTCTTCTGATGATGAATCCGAAGAAACGCTACCTCGAGCCACTATGAATGCCCCCATTGAAGCTCTCCAGGGTTTAGCTAACGCTGCTGCAGAGGCCGCTGCTGTGCCTTCCACTTCTGCGCCAAGGTTTGTCACGTTTACTCTCTGATGGTACTTTCTCGATCGTATATATGTAGGGTCAAGAAACGCAAGCGTGCTGAACCAATTCCTCGCAATGCGTTTCCTCATGTTGTTGATAAGGTATTTCATGATTATCTGTCTATAATGGTCAAAAAACTCATTAATCTTTCAAGGGTCTTGTCGCTGATTCGGAAGCTAGAGAATTATACAACATGTAAATTACAGACGCGGTGTTTTTACCATACCAGATTCTGTCTCACCCAATGTGTAGTTTTTTTGCAGGATGCCATCTGTTCATACCCGTCTTCGACCCCTTGTATGATACATATGAAAGCTTGATGGAACGTACACCCTGGACCTTTGACGCTATTCTCGCTGTCGCCGGTAAAATCCGGAGCGGTAACGGTCCCCTCAGTCCCACGTTCTACAAGTGCTTGGAAGAAGCGCAAGGCATTGCTCGTTCATCGCTTTTCGGGCCCGTAGTTCGGAAAGAGGCGGTCCAAGGTCCGCTGTTTACGTCTAAAATAAATGAAAATTACATCTCATGATGAATGAACCTCAGGTATGCTGCTTTTAGCCGCTTGGAGCACAAACGGTTGGCTGCCTAGTGGTCACGCTATGCGTATGGCGTTGGACCTTGGCCTTCACCGAGCGTTGGAAAAGCTGGCAGATGACTCGGGCAAGCAGAGAACACAGGACGAGGAACGCGATATAGGTTCCGACACTTATCTCTCGTAAGAAACTATTCGGGCTAATTTTATCATATCAGTTGTCTCTGCCCGTATTTGGTTATGCCTCTATTGGTTCGATCACCAGTAAGTACTAGTCTTCTGATACATGGTATCAGCGATTAATTCAGTCGAAGAATGAGCCTTGGGACTGGTCGACCCATTGTGCTTCGTGACGAAAACTCGATTCGTCATTGCCGATTGCTTCTCAATCACCCTATGGCTTCACCGACAGACGTCAGACTTATCTCTCAAGTGGAACTAATTGCTCAAAAAAGTAAGTGGCTAGTTTTGGGTTTCCCAAAGTCATTTCTCATAAGTTTTCAGCGCAAATCTACGAGACCCTTTCTTCTATGAATGGTCAAGTTAATCATAACACCCTCGCTTTCGTCCGTCGTGCTATCATCGCTCTTGAAAAATGGTACACAGAGTGTGATGAGCTTCATCGTATGTTCTTTCTGTTTGTCATGATGAGAGAGTTACTTACTTACTCAGGTCAAACTATGGACGAAAACTCTCTTCTCCGCAAAATTCTTGCTGGTGAATTACACTATGCTAAACTCTGGCTGGTTTGCGTTGCACTCCGAGGCGTGTCCTGGGATAAGATGCCTTTCGAGCAACGAGAACTTGCATTCCAAGCCAAAGACGCCGCGTCGAGCTGCTTAGACATTTTCCTGTCTTCTCCAGAATACCGGTATGGTTCTTTCCGAGAGGATATTCTTCAGAAACTAAATTCTTGAATAGCGCCGCTCTCCGATATGCAGTTCACGATAGCCTTGTGACTGCAGCATTCTCTGGCCTCTTTCTCTTAAAGATGGCTAGTTTGTTCCCGGCAGAATTGGACCTGGGTATGATTACTGTGCAAGTTGAACAGCTCGCTCAGCTCTTATCCGACGTAGCTGCTGAACGGTGAGTGCAGCTTATCTAATATCGAAGCTTTTTTTCAATAAGGCAATCTAGATACGCCCTTACTCTTCGTATCATGCTTGCAAACCTCCGTCGTAAGGTTGGTCTCGGAAGCGGGATTCAAAGTCCCGTCCCCCATACAATGGGTCCACCTCCAGCTGGATTTGCCGATATGGTAGTTACTCCGACAGCGTACGTTGATCCAAACCTCCCTCCACCCTTCACCATGGAGGAGCTGGGCTTTGCTCCCGGCGACCGCAACATTGTCAGTCCTGCTGCTATACCCCTTTGGTTACAAGAACAAGTAAGTTGATCCAACTCTTTGCTTACACATGCCACTTATCATCGAGCTTCCAGAGTCTAAACGACCTTGGTCTCCCGGTCAACGGCTCGGATGGTATCTTCTTGCAAATTGCTGGATCGAATGGATGGGCTGGAGACTTCGCTCCCATGCCTGAGGCATGGTAAGCAACTCCGACTTTTTAACTGTTTCTCCTTGTTTTGGCACCTTCTTCTTGTCTTGTTCTCCTTTTGATGATAGTAACTGTTGTTCGTTCTGGATCCCTTTGTAGTTTTGTATCAGGACATCCAGCGTACATTCCGGCGTACTAAAACTGTACTGCCCAAAATATCGTAATTTCATAAGCTGTCGAGGAAAATCCCTGATATTGTCATTGTATCTCCGTAGCAAAACAGTAAGCAAGTACAGTGGAATACGCAATGTTTGCTGTCGATATATGGTGGCGAGTATTCACTCGTCCTCGGATTCAGATTCCTGCTCCTGCAGAAACTGATCGCTGGAGTCAGCATTATACCAGGCTGAGAAGTGTGTATACGCACTTTGACTAACCCTTCGGTACTCTTCAAAAAGTGTTGACGGCCCTGGGGCTTGGAGCCCTTCTGGTACCAATAAATAATGGCCTGGTCAGAAATACAATCTTTATTATACAGAACCTGAAAAAATAAAATTCGTTAGAAGCAGAACTCGAACGAAGGGAGAGGGCAGACTCACTTTGAGAATTTGCGGGAAAGCTTTGATGATACGAGTATCTTCATAACAATACACTTGTACAACATTGATGAGAGCTACTTCGGTTTTGGGACCGCTACAAAAAGGTTCTAGGATGAGAGCGAATTTCTGAAAGCATCGTTAATAGCTAGTATCGAAGTTGAGACTATGACACAACGTACCCCAACTTCACGCAGAGCAAGACCCTCAATCTGATCCGGACGAGCACTCCAGTCGACAGAAGAGATCAAACCTTGCCAAATACATGCGATGAGTTCGGGGTCTGGAATAGGATGGGCTTCTTGATGGGCTTTGAGAACGGAAACGATCTGGAGAAAAGAAGATGGATAACAACTGTATAGACATGTTGTAGATACGAACCTGCTCCGGAGGTTCCTCGTGCTCCACAAGTGCCTGGACTTCCTTCATGATTGCGTCTTTGATCATAGCGTACTGTTTCTTCGCATACCATTCAGCGATCTGAGGCAAGTCAGCCTTTCGAAAGTGATCTTCGAGCATTTTTGCTTCCTGCTTGTTTGCTGGGAAAAAGGCTAGCAAATCGCGAATTCCACCCTTCTTGAGAGTAGCTGAAAGATGATCCATCGACTGCTCAAGCAGATAAGATCGGAAGATGATGGTCAGGACGTTGATTGACACATCTAAAAGGACGAGTCAGTTAGAAAGTGGTAGATTAGAGATAGTTGAAACGCACCGTTTTTAATAAGATGCTCCTTCGTCAAACTCTGAAGGACAGATGCGCTGGCAAGACCTTGAGCCATCAAAAGACCGGTCGCCATGGCCAGCTTGTCCTTTTGAGCGGGTGACCAGCGATGTATGTACTGGAGAATTCCCGGAAGAGCAGTAGTTTCTAGGGGTTTTTGCAGATACTTGTATCTGGAAGAATTGCACTGATTGAGGAAGATTCGGGGACAAACGCATAATCGCCATACCTCCTAATGAGTTTGTTCAAGACTTCGATGTACTTTTTAAGTTCCTCTACGTCGGCAGGATCCTTGGCGTTAAAGATGGTAAAAGGTGAAATCGGAGCTCCGTCATCGATGTAGCTGCCTCCTGGCTGCAAAAGACCTCCGACGAGGATAATTTCGAACAGTGGGTCTGCATATTTGAGAAATTCGAGAGAGGAACCTGCTTGGATGAGTTTGGTGGTAAAAGAGTCGAAATCGCCGTCTGGAACGGTCTCAAGGTGTTTGTAGAGTTGGTCTCTGAAAACTGAAGAAAAGTTGAAGAATCTGCGCCGATAAAGTTGGAATTTTCATACCAGTTGGTTCGTGCTTTGCCTGAGCCTTTACAGCACCCTTTCTGGCTTTAATTCTGACGCCCTGGAGAGAAGGCTTTGGGGCCGTTGATTGCGTAGACATCCACTAGTTTCGAATAAAGCTCGAAAGTGGAAGGAAAAAGACTACTGGTGGGAAGATTGATGATCAGTGATTTATACGTTCGAAGGTTTGGTGGCTGCCTTTTAACCACAGCTTTCTCGAATAATGCCCACTTAAGAATGTGCATTGTGCTGTCAAGTCAAGTCACAACAATTATTGAACCACAAGATCTAGAGTCTTGAAACACGCGTAAAACCTGTGGCGCCATTCCTATAAAGTCGAGTTTATCGATTATTTCTTTCACTGTCATGTCCCAAATGTATGTATCCTTCTCTTCGCTGAAACTTTGATCTACAAACACTAATCAAACCATGATCCTAGCTCCCAACATAATGGGTACTTAGGCTGATTTATCCGCGACATGGTCCTAACTAATTTTTATCTCAGTGGCTCAAAGAATGCTCACTCTGAACCAATAACCAGGACATCTGGGGCGAACAGCTTCGGGGTAGGTCCTGGATAGTATATCGCTCGTGCTACTGAAGCACTGATTGTCCACAGGTTCTCAACAGGATCCCTTCCCAGTATGACTATTGGAAGATAGGTGTACACGAAGCGCAGGGCCTTCGCCCCACGATGGAAGACACGCATGCTTTTGTTGTAGACTTTGATTCAGTGTGTGGTCAGGGATACTTTGGAGTCTTTGACGGGCACGGAAACAAGCTTGTATCAGAATGGTGCGGCCACGAATTCCACCAGGCCAGTTCATCCAGGTTTACACAGATCTCGATTGATTCTCACTTTGGATTTGCAGATCTTTCTTAAATGCATTCGCGAAAACCCAGACCTCAACGCAACCGATGTGCTCAAAAAGTCCTTTCTCGCTGCCGACGAAATTCTTGGAAAGATGTCTGAAGACAGTGAGGAACTTGAATCGTCTGGCTCGACTGCAGTAGTCGCTTTTCTCCGAATAGAAGACACAGATGGCTCTCAGAATTTCCCTCTAGTCGATTTTCCGCCTTCGCCACCTAATCCGAACGAACACGTCAGTAAACTCAAACTTCCTCCGCAGGATGCCCATCGGGTATTTTACTGCGGCAATGTGGGCGATGCTAGATGCGTCATGTCACGCAACGGGATTGCTACGCGACTCACACACGATCATAAACCGTCGGATTCAGATGAACAGGCTAGGATCCGAGGTGCAGGTGGGATTGTACTTCGAGGTCGTGTTTTTGGTACGTTGGCCGTATCGAGAAGTCTGGGAGATCACCTGCGGTATGAGTCGCTAAAGTTGAAAGATCTTGTCATCGGAACTCCATACATCTCAAGAACTTCCCTGAAGCAGGATGATGAATTTTGTATAATTGCATGCGACGGTGTGAGTTTTTTGACATTCTCGTACGGAGTACAATCGTTAACCATTTTTCGTTTAGCTCTGGGACGTTGTAACTGATCAGGAGGCGATTGATTTAGTTCGAAATGTTGACGATCCGGAAAGAGCCAGTGAGATTTTGGTGAATTATGCGCTAAAGAACGACAACATGATATCCCGCGATAATGTTACGGTAATGGTGATACGTTTCAACTCTCTGAGGGCATAGTAGTTTCTTGGTGTTTTTTAGTATTGTGTACTTGTATCTTCTTGGTTTCTTGTGGGTATATGTATTCGTATACTTGAATATTGTAGCAGTAAGTATGAATTTATGTATTTACTGATATAGATATTGATGGATAATGATTCTCAGTCTCGTGTATTCGATTACGGGCACGGTTTGATTGTAGAATTATAGCCACAACGCAGAATTCGAGGTCAACGGGATTATAAAATGAAAATAAAGAACATCGAGGGTAAAGAGAATACTAAAGTAAGCGACCCTCTTGAAAATAATAGCATTCGAAGCACTGTCATCATTCCCCCCACTCGTTGGAGTGACATAGTAAGTTCCCTCAATAGACCTATTTTCAAGCTACAATGATTAAACAATATCTCCGCTCACCGATTCAAAGTCATTTTACGATACGGGATGGGCGGTCATTATGCTTGACGAGAAAACTAAGAACTTGAGTGGCAGTGGCGGGAGGCGGTTGATGATCCAAACAAAGTCCACTGAATCCTCCACCCCTTTCGCTGCGCTTCCTGCTGACTGCATCGATCCGAAATTTATAGTCTTTATGAAAGAAAATTTTCTGAAAGAATGACGGAGGCTTCATTCGACCTAGTATGAACGCTTCATATAGGCAGAGACTCGTGCATTCGGTCCATCCCAGTCCATCCTCCAGCCTTATAAGTTATCCTGATGAATGAATCTACGATCAGCGGATTCAGAGAGCCATCACATCAAAATCTGTGTTGCTCGTGGCTGCTTTCAAGAGTCTGCAAACGAGACTACAAGTCAGATATTTTTGCTGGATGAGATACAAATGGAGACTGACTACGAGGCGTGCTCCGATGACTTGTCCATCAGTGGGCGCAGATATACCATCATATACATTTTATATACCGAGTCAGAGTCAGATGCCAAGGACGTTTTTTCTTGAACAAACCTGTGGTATTGGATTTCATGAACGCAGAGGAGCGGAACGTTCGGCCTTGCTGATTATAATCTTCAATCTGGGCCACCATCTCCCCAGATCATCCTGATTAGTTCAAAGTGAGCTGCTTAGCGTTAAACCGTGTCAGAACAGATATTTCGCCTGATCCTTTATGTAGTTACGCGCATAGTAACCTTCTTCTCCGGATGTCAACAGCAAAACAGAGCGCAAGGCTCTCAGTCATCTTGAGTAGATTCCTGCAGATAAGACTCGGGCAGACGATCCAATTTGGATCCAATACAACGACAACGCCTTGTAATAGTGCATGTAGCTCGCAAGTTTTATATGAGTAAAGCTGTTGAGTTTTTGTTGGTTCCTGACAGCAAGGAAGATAAAATGAGGCGACATAAGGTATCCTGTTCTGGATAGTACTTGGAACCATGACTTGTGAACAAATTAGTAACACCTTGAATGAGAGCCTGCTTGGGATGGCTCAGTGGCGCTTTCGGCACTACCTGAGCATGTTTATCATCGGTTCCTATAAGATGTAGGCCTGATCGATTGATCTATTAGCACGAAGGATTGCGCAAAATGATACATGCCGTTTATTCACGAACGAGTTTTTCCGTGAGCAATCTAGAATCACGTGAAGCTCAGGGCGCTTGACTTACTAAAACAGTTATACTTACCGATTTGCTCCAAATTTAGCATACATGCACCTCTCTCCTCGTTCCCCATATCCCCGACTCTGACCGAAGGGAACGAGCCTCAATTCTCACCTGATTTCATAAACTTTTGCGCAGAAGGAAATAAGCTCCCACCGAGATGTTGCTTGGGTTTTTTAGTCTACTCGTTACATACTGACGTCACACTGACGATCCCTACGGATGTGTGTATAGAGCAACTCCCGATCTTGCGCCGATGTAATTATAACTAGTAATAATCTGACTTTTTGCTCCAACGATGTTACGCGAGCTAAACAACTTGTTTCTAAAAATAAAAAAGTTCAGGCTGTAGTAATAGTACTAGTAATATTAGTAGTTAATATTATCATATAGCTACAGTCATCCTGCCCCTTCCTGTTAATTCCGAGTAGTGTATATGTTGTTCGCATTATGATTCAAACAACCAACGATATGGTCATTTTACGTTTTGCAATCCTCTGGAAATTTTACGTTTTGCAATCCTCTGGAAATTTATGACTCGCTGCGTACACAACAGCGCCCGGACCCCGATATCGCGGTTGCAGTGCTTCCCAGACTCCTCAGGGGCCTTGACTGTTCGTTATGGTCGCTCACACTCGCTCTGATTCTTATACCACGGGGAATTTTTGGCAAAAGTTCCGATGTGCGGTGTTAGGTAGTGCCCGTTAAGAATTAGGGAAGTGCATACATTCTTTTCTCCTCTCGGGGTACATAGTACTCGGACCTACATAGCATCCCCGGATATCAAAGCTGGTCAATAGCACATGTTTCTAAGGCATCAAGTCTTGCGGGAGTTGCTTCACGGTTCATCAATGATCCATGCAAACAAAGGGCCTAGCATTTTTAAAACTTGAAGGAGAATTTGTACATGCTTGATGATTGACTGCGCAGAAAAATGAAAAAGGGTGTAAAATAAACAATAAGTCGTTTTATTGTTGTTTGCGAGCCATTTCTTCCCAAAAAGGAAAGAGAATAGCTTGTCGTTGAATCACGTGGGGCTGGCGCCCGATACATAAAACTTAAGTTATTAACACCATTTCTTTATTTCTTCCATTCCAACCATGGCTACAGATACGAGTATCCCAACGTCCCAAGATGTCTCCAACGATGAAAACTGTACGAATCTAATCTCTATTGCGTCGGTTTTGAATCTGACTTTAGTTATCCATCAGCGTCGCCTTCTTCACAGCAGGTCCTATTTGTTGATTTTCTGGGCCTGTGTAACCGTTTTCTGCTTTTTTAGATCGCCAAATGTACCAAGGACTGGCTTTAGCAATTCACCCAATGCGCGATCCAAGTCCATCACCACTGCGGACCTCGAAACTTACGGTGTAAGCTTGGTTTCAACAACGTCCGATTGACCGATATGCTCATTGAACCGTCTAGATTCTCAATCGTCACGCAGCGAAGAACATGTGGTTCCAAGTTGGAGTGTCGGAGGACAAGGGTGCCCGACGGACTATGGAAGACGCCCACTCATTTGTCACAGACTTTGGCAACGTTCGTGGCCAGGGCTTTTTCGCCATCTTTGACGGCCATGCGGGGAAACACGCCGCAGAATGGTGCGGAACTCATTTCCATCAAGTGCGTCATAAAAACTATCAGTTCATGTCATTATTGCTCCACTGACGCCGTACTCGCGTAGTGTTTTCTTGACAGTCTTCGTTCCTCACCCGAGATGAACGTGCCGGATGTTCTCAACAAGACTTTCCACCAAGTTGACGCAAGCCTGTCGCAAATGTGTGAGGAATCTGAAGGCAAGATCCATTCCGGATGCACCGCCGTCACTGCTTTCCTGAGGATCGAGGATGCCGATGGCCGTCAGTCTTTCCTCGAGCGTTCGGAACCGCAGTCTCCGGAATCTCGCCAAGAAGAACTGGGCTCTCCACAGGAGAGTAGTGGCGAAAGCGTCTCTGGAGACGAAAACGGCAAACTGAAGAAGAAAAAGAAATCCTCTAATCCTATCAGGAAAGCATTGATGAGCTTGAGCGGAGGCTCAATATCGGGAGCGATTTCACCGAAGAAGTCGCGGTCTCCTGTTATCTCGCGTAAACCTTCCAGGGAACTCAAGCCGGTCTGCGTTCCTCCGGAAACTTCGAGACGTGTTTTGTACTGTGCGAATGCTGGTGACGCTCGCGGGGTTCTATGCAGGGCAGGAAAAGCTGTTAGGTTGACGTACGACCACAAAGGCTCAGATAAGCAGGAAGCGAAGCGGATAACCGATGCCGGAGGTTTTGTCATGGGTGGACGAGTGAATGGAGTGTTGGCGGTGACGCGTAGTCTCGGAGATTCGTCGATGAAAGAGTTCGTGGTCGGGGCGCCTTATACGACAGAAACGGAGCTGTGCGATGAAGATGAATTCTTGATCTTGGCGTGCGATGGAGTGAGTCTTTTCGTCTTCTACTTGACCGAAACTCGTTTACTCAACGGAATTAGCTCTGGGACGTCATTGGCGACCAGGCCGCAGTAAACCAGATTAAAACCATGAACGACGCTCAAACCGCTAGCAATCACCTACTGCGTTATGCATTGAACAATCATACAACGGATAATGTGACAGTTGTAGTGGTACGTTTCAAAAACCAACCACAGCCATGATGGCTTTACTCTTCTTCTGGGGTTTATTCGTGATGGATATCGTGGATGTTTCCATTCCCAATGACGCTTTGTATCAATTATACACAGTTATACACCAGTATCGCAAGTTTCTTCTATAGGGCTTTTGTATTACTTGCTATATCGTTTACATATACATATTCGTGCAGTAAACAATACGAAATAATGAGGTCGATGACGATCTTCATTGAGTTTCGTTTACAGTAGATGATGGGTTAGGTAGGGTAAGGAAGGAGGTAAAGCGGAGATGAGATAAAAAACCAAAGATATTGAACGACCATGCTGGGGTCCCAATAGAGGCGAGATAATAAGGATAGGGACGATGCAGTGGAAATGCAATTGAAAAATGCAGTGTTTGTGCGAAGAGGAAAGATAATAAACAAGCAAAGAAGAATGAACACTGAAAAGGAAATAACGTTTAAGAGTACAGTATTGTACACTGTTAGGCATCGTTGAAGACGGAAATGAAAAAATTCTTTACAACCGCTATAGTAACGGCAGCCATTGACCTAAACAGAAACTTGTTCGGTATGACAAGATGCACCAGCTATCTGCGCACACACCTATGACTACGCTTGGGAGATCGAATAGATCCCTACGGATCGAGAAACAGAACGTTGAAGGCACCGGGGCTCCATTCGGTTTTAGTAGGACACAATGTGAATATACTGACTGGGTCGTGTTTTCAAACGCGTGTTCTGCAAAGTTTTCCCAGTATTCGACCACAGACTGGTTTTCAAATAACTGCGGGGACCGTTAACTCGCTGTTCATTGACGAAAGAAGAAGTCTTGCCTCGTAGATGTACTTCTTCTTCCCCAGCAGCTCTTCCATCGACCATTCTGTCAGCATACAAAACTCGGGAGCTACTAGACAGATCTCGCCCGTCCTACGCCAGACAACAGTTGGCGTGCCACTGAAAGAGATGAGTTTCTCGAGTTCCTAAGATATTGACAGGCAATTCAGTGCTGTTGAGCGTGAATGATGAAGGGCGCCACGTACTAGTAGTGACCGCTGGAAACACTTTTCCACGAACACTTCGTCGTCGAAAGACAAGGGCATTTGCAGTGCAATGAGGGAAGGGCGAAAGATGGCCAGAGCCCGTACGATACGCAGTATATCGTTCTTCTCGAACCTTGAGAGGAACAGGAACCCGAAAACAAAGAACGATATAAGATATATGCAGGTTATCGAGCAGAGGAGCGAAAGGAGCGAAATAGTGTGTTCAGAGCTTCAAGTGGAGACTCTGCTGTGAATTGGCTCTTGTAATGAATATACGCACCGAATAGGCAGATGTTTCATTAAGAAGTGATATCCTTCTGTATAGTCGAAAGGCTTGGTGACACGATCGTTTATGCTTTGAAGCTTCGATCCAGGTGTATACCCTCCCATTGAAGAATCGTTAGGTCGCGGAGCGGAAGGCGTGAGGCTCGGAGAAGCGTTGGAGTGCGGAGGAGAGAGAAGACCATGCGAGGATTCGTCAATAAAGACGGACAGTGGTGATTTTGGTGATTTTTGAGGATATCGAGGCTGGACTGGATGTATTACGGAGCCAGTAGACTGTTGGTATTGCGGATATTGTAATTCAGTAAGTTCCGACGTTCGTGGTGGGTCCTGGTACTGGTAAGTGAGGTATGGCGAAGCGGCGGAAGATGACATGAACGTGGAAGGTTGGGAGGCGAGAAGAGGATCCGAAGAAGGCCAGCTGGCAAATGTTGGCGGAGGAGTAGATTCACCCTGCGGAGGACTTGGATTATTATTACCCAAGATTGCGGACAGGATGGAATATTCAAGATTTGCAGCTTCGGAGCCAAATGGGAAATTGGGATCAAAGGGAACTTCAAAATTCTCCTGAAGTAGAGAATCGGCTAGAAGATGGACAGCTTGAGAACAAAACATCAGGTGTAAAGTGTAGGACGCTGACACGTAGTAGGTATTTGAGATGGAGGCTGCTCCAACTGAGGTACTGGCGTTTGGGAACGCGGAGGCTCTGTGACAACTGTAGCAGCTGCAGCAGGTGCCTGTTGGCTTTTATTTCGCTTTAGCTGTTCTACCGAGTGGCGTGAGCCAGGTAAAAAAAACCTGACAAGTTGAACGCGCAACACACCGAGTTCCTCTTCGTCAAGAAGATACTTGGCCTTCTTTCGATGGCCCTCTGTACAACTAGTGGCGATCCCTCGTTTTATACAACGCTGACAGGGCCGAGCTATGAGACTATGAGCAAGGAAATCATCTATTGAAAGAAAAAAATACATACTATCATCGCAAGTAAGATGAGCTTTTTGGCAGTGAAAACAAGCGCGATTGGCCTTTTTCTTCTTCGGTCCGTCTCTGGGCTTTTTGGTTAAAGCCAAAGCGGAATCTGGCCCTGATGGTTCTTGTGTATCGTAGCGTTTACGCTTTGCGCCGGACTGTTTCGGAGGTGAAGAGGAATAATTGTGGTTTACTGGCGCAGGGGCTATCGGTACAAGCGTACTTTCTGCCATGTACAAAAATGAGAGGGACCAGGGAAAAACGGAAACGGAATCCGAAGGTCATTTATGACGGCCGGACGGGCGCTTAATACCGCTATGATCGCATGCTCCCCCGTCAAGAGTTAAAATGGCTCAAAAAAGCGGCTTTGGGCTCAAATCGTCCACTGCAGTCTTTAATTCGGCGTCGCCAACTAAGGGAGCCTTTACAGTATATTATAGGTAGCTCTGGTATTTTTCCCTCAAACTATTTGATTCACTGTCGCTATTAGGCACACAGCCCTTTGCGGGACTTGAGCTTCGTGTCAGATCTCCTATACTTATACCCCGCCCAGGTAGAGTTGTTTCATTTTTTTTTTTTTTTTCAAATTTTAAACTAAATTTTTCAGAGACTGAAGACTGGGTTTTAAGATTCGGAGAATATCTCTCTCGGTCTGCTCGTCGTCCTCGTTCTTTACTAGACCTTGGGACCGGCACGGGTTGCATTCCGCTCTTGCTATGCCACATGTGGCCCGATTCGTTGGTTGCCACCGGCGTAGACATATCTCCCCATGCCGTTCAACTTGCCAATGAAAATGCCGCACTCTGTGGTATATCACGTTTCCAGGCTCATACCGCCGATTTTTTACATCCACTATTTCCCACTACAATGAACGGTCCTCCCTTCGATATCCTTACCTCTAATCCCCCTTACATTACAGCTAGTGAATACCTTCAACTAAGGTGAGATTTTCCGTTCTATCTCCCTCACTTTCTCATTTAATGTAACTTTAGCGATGATGTAGCGAAATTCGAAGACCCCGCTGCTCTGATAGGCGGACATGATGGACTGGAATATTATCGCGCAATTACTGATCTCATAGCCCGGGACGGATTTCTGTCCTCCGACGCCGTAGTCGCACTCGAAGTCGGCCACGAACAAGCTGACGCCGTTTGTAATATGATTCGTCCGAAGGGATACGAAACTAGCGTTTGGTTGGACCCGTGGGGTAAAAAACGCACTGTTGTTGCTCACCGATGAACATCGGATGCGGTCCGATTGTCATACTGGAGTACAAAGCCTTCCCGATGCCACCTGGCAGTTGTTTTTAGTCTTGTTCAAAATTTAGCTACATCAATACATACACTGTTATGCTTATGGTATTCCCCAAACTAATCACTTAGTTCCAAGTCTAAAGTTTTTTCCCGCACACGACCGCCCGTGTGGTAAAACCCGAAAACCCGATCGATAGGAAATGAATCCAAAATAAGTATAGAATCTAATCGCCGATAACGACCTCCTAATTATCTCTCACCTCTCCCAGCCATGTCTTTTGAGCAGATAGGACTTGAAAATTTCAACACTTTCTCAGGTTCAACTGGTAGGTTCAAAGCAAAATTCTACTACTTCATCAAATAAAGATGCTTTCACAGAGCTGTCCAGCGTCGCTTTAGGTGGGCGCGTGTTATCGGTGTCGGATGAATTTTTTGCAGAGGCTTTTAATTTACTGTTGGTTGGGGTAAGAAATGGGTGCCCAACATCCTTCTTCTTGCTCACCTCCTCCCACAGCCTGCACCGAGTTTGAAGGGACAATTTGGGCCCAACGGGGCTTTGTATAGTGGATGGGAGTCTCGCAGACATAATCCTACATATGATTGGTTCTCCTTGTCTTACAATCCCAGGTCTTGCCACTGATTTGACATACGCATAGGTGTATCATCAAGCTGGGGGCCCCAGGAAAGATACTCGGATTCGACATTGACACTACTCACTTCAATGGTGAAAACACGTTTTTTCCAGGAATAACTGCATTTGCTGAAATCTTATGTCATCCTTCCTCTCAAAGGCAACGAGGCTCCTGAAGCTTCGGTGGAAGCCCTCTATGATCCCTCGTCCAATGATCCAAATCCTACAGATTCCAGAGTAACGACTTTTGTTTGAGTTCCATATCTGATCTTTGATGAATTTTGCCCAGTGGACAGAGATTCTACCCAAAGTCAAATTGGGACCATCTTCGAGACATTTATTCACAATTCCGAACGTACCCAACGCGACGTTTGTAAAGTTGAACATGTATCCTGATGGAGGGATCGTAAGTCCACAGTAAGATTGCGGCATCAGAGACTCATTATTCCTTCAAGGCACGTTTCCGCGTATATGGCAATGTTGAACCGGTCATGCCCACCGAGCTCACCGAACTCTTCGATCTTGCTCATGTCTTTGCAGGAGGCCGAGTTGAATTTGTATCGGATCAGCACTTTGGTGTTGGCTCAAACTTGATTCTACCCGGTCGAGGAAAAGACATGGGAGATGGCTGGGAAACGAAGAGAAGTAGATCGATTGGCCACAAAGATTGGGTTATTATCAGACTGCATGCGTTCCTTTTCTTATACGAAAATTCACCAATGCTGACTCACTCATAGGGCGGCTCTTGCAGTGCTTGAACAGGTCGAACTAGACACTGCCCATTTTAAGGGCAACTTTCCAGAGAGCTGTGAGATCCATGCCGTATCGCTAGCAAAGGATGTGAACTGGACTGTGGAACGTAGTGAGAATGAAAACTGGACACTCATTTTACCTCGGACGAAGCTGGGACCTCATAGACAGCACTACTTCCAGCTTGAGAACGTAGAGAATATGGCTTTCACACACGTCAGGGTGACCATTTATCCGGATGGTGGATTGAAGCGAGTGCGCATACTTGGGAGACGGGCAAATGTTGAAGGGCTGGAATCATTAGCTGTAAAGGTTGCCTTGCCTGGACTAGATACAACGCCTGTTCCGGTAGCGTCCAAGTCCACCTCATCCAAATCGATACTGCCAGCACTTCCATTGACCCCAGAAGCATTCGCACCTTTTGGACAAGTTATCCAAGCTTATGGGGACCATACTGCCGCTCCGAAAGGAACCAAGATAACCCCAGCAAATGCTGGAACAGCCAGCAAATTCCACAAGTTATCTCTACTTGCGTCATCCTATCCTCCTGACGCGCAAGCGACAGCTGGCTTGTCTGTGTATCGATGCCAGCCATTGAAGAACATAGACAAGGACGGTACAACCGAGCTTACAGTGCTTGAGCGACATTCATTTACCAATCAAGCGTTTATACCGATGGGATGTGGGCCGGAAGATTTAGAAAGCTTGGCAGACCCAAGTCATCGATATCTTGTTGTTGTGGCCAAAAATGGAGAAGATGACAAACCAGATCTTAAGACTCTGAGAGCCTTCATAGCGAACACGGCGCAGGGTATCGTTTATTCTACAGGAATCTGGCGTGAGCTTTCCATCTTTTTCATGTACTAACTAACCTTACCTACCGGCCTGCGCAGACCAACCGATGACGGGACTTGACAAGGAACTGGATTTTACATGTGTGGAGACTCAGATTGGGAATGGAGGCAAAGAGGATTGCGAAATTGTAGAGCTAGAGACTAGTGTTCGGCTGAGATTACTGTAGAGGGTTGCTGAGTGAGCGTGAGGGAGAATTGTACTTTTAGGCTGCTGACTTATCAAAAATTCTCACAATTTCAATTCTGAGTCTTCCATGTCGGAGACCAGGAAGCGCTCTCACAGCGTCGACGACGACAAAGTCATACTCAAAAAGCACATTATATCAGATGATAATGGCTCACCCAAAGTTAATGGCCTTGGTACTGGCCAGAATGACGACGTAGAGCCAACAGGCGACGATAAGCTCGAGGTAAATATCAACAGTCTTTTTTTCTTGCCCATTCTGAACCTTTTTTGTTCAGCTCTTTCGCAAAGAAGCTATATATCGACGAATGCTACATTATTCACGCCAGAGCGAAGCATCTCAGAAACGTATTTCGGAGTTGGAGGAGCGGAAAAATACTTGTGAGGCTGGTCTGGCTGCCATGACAGCGTGCTGGATGCAGGTATGCTGTAGACTATTGAGTTCTATGAACAGTATCTCACTATTCCACAGCTGGTTGATGCCATTCGAGTGCTGGTTCCAGAGTCATCAGAAATGTCGCCTTCAACTGAAGACCTTAAAGGTAACCCACAATAACAACCACTCCTACATGATTCTAATGATTATCAGACCTTTTTGAACTCAGTAGATATGTTTCCGACGATTCCATGCCTGAACTTAACTCTGCACTGGACAAGAGCGCACATGCAACGCAAGAGCTAGTATCGAAACTTGTTCAGAAGGGGTCATCTCAGGTCTCTCATGACTCAGCACTGAAGTTGTATCAGAAAACTCAGTCAGAGGTGCGTTTCCTTTTGTATTGGAATCTATATCTTGAATTCATCTTGTTACCATAGTGCGGTGCGTTACGATCACAAGTTGGAGTTCTTCAGGTCAGACTTTCCGAATCGCAAGAACTTGAGCGAACTCTTCGCCAACAGCTTGCGGATGAACAGAATCGCGTTCAAAGGCTCAAAAGCAGGACAGTTCAAGCAAATCTGCCTAAAGCAGGGATGGGTTCAATCGAGGCTTCAGAAACGACGGAGGATGCACCGATTAAACCGTCCTCTCCTTCAGTGAGTGGTCTGGTTATCTGGTGGGAGTTTTGACTGTTCTAATTATCCTTTTCTGATTGCTTATACCGTGTTTAGCCAAACGGTGATGTTCCAAATAGGATGCAAGAGGAATGGGAAGAGAGAGACGCTAGGCATGTGCGTCAGCTTCGTGAGCAGGACAAAACCATCGAAGAGCTACGGAAAGTAAAAGCTGCGCTTGAAATCGAGGTAAAGCTCGTACGATTTGGTCGCCTTTCCGATGGTTCTCATGTTTTGATAGGTTATGAGGAAATCTCTAGTTAAGGAGGAGGTGATGAAGAGCCCTTTCTATCAACGTGTATTACAACGCTCCGCCAATGCCATCAACGCTGCTTCCTTGAAGGAGGACGAACTCAAACAGATCAGATCAGAGTTTGCCGATTACAAAGTGCAGAGAGTGAAATATGAGAAGGAATTGCGAGTGTGTACCCATCTTCAATCGTACCGATTCTTTTCTAATCATTTTCACAGGATGACAGTGCAACTGCAATCAACGACACTCTTGCACTAATCGCGCGACGGGACGCTGACAATGCGCGCCTTCGTGAGGAGCGAGATCAACGTGCGGCCGATATACACGAACGCCGCAGCAAGGAGACCGTCAGGATAGCATCTTGTGAAGAATACAAATCACTCGCCGCATCCCGTGCAGTACGTCACACTTTTTCAGTTTGATGGTGATCCGAGGGATTGATGGTTCGCTTAAGGATCGAATATTAACTTTGGAATCACAATTGCAACGAGCCAAAGTCAAACTTGCTGCGAATGTTAATCGTGAAGACATCGTCAACTTTCTTTTAGAAACACCCGACAAAGACATCCAGTTTGTGGATCATCTCCAGGCTCGCCTTGCGTACGTGCTGGACTCACTTAATCTTTCAAATAATCCAATCATGTTACCGTTGCAGGGATACCGAAGCGAGACTCTCAGCCTTAGAAGAAGCTCTTCTAAAACTCAAGCGGGACCACCCGGATGTCGCCCAGCATATGCAGTCGGAAGCCGAAGCGTTGCAAAAGCTCACTCAGGCAACTTCCCAGCTGACGAAGTACCAAAATGTGTACGGCGAGCTATCTGGGTCATCATCAGATCAAATGGCGCGTGAATTGCAACGGAAGGAGGAAGAGATTCGTCGACTGCGGTTACTAGATAGCCAACATGCCCAGGTATGTCTTTCCTCAACTTCCTACTTGTCTCCCTTGATTAAGATATCTCTTAGGCAGAGAGCGCTCTATACACCGAAATCGAAAAGCTGTCATCGGCATGGGAGACTCTGGATGGTCAAGTCAAGAATAAAGTATTCGATCTGAGTGCGATGGAGGAACGTTTAACCAGAGCCACAGTTGACGTGCGCGTTAATTCCTGGTTTCTAGTGTGACTGTCTCAACGAGTTTCTTATAGAGGGCCAAATCCGACAACAAGTATTATGCAGCCGTTCGAGAAAAAGACACTATAGAAGGAGAGCGGAAGAGTGCGCTGCGTAGCCTTGAGAGGCAAAGCAAGGCTTTCGAACTTTTGAGGCAGTCTGAAGGCCTTGCCAGAGAGCAGACGGTAAGCCCATTTTTCAAGTCATTTTTGACGTAAACCCAATTTACTTTATACTAGAAAACTTTGCAAACGGCGCTGGACAAGCATCGGTTATTCTGCCAGGAAGTCCACGAGGCTCAAATCAAGTCGCACGCTAACAAAGTTTTGGAGCTCCAAGAGAAAGCGAGTGAAGGATCAAAGATGGCAGAAATCGTACGCGTCCAACCATGCCTTCCGCTTTGTTGAAAATTACTGACCTCCTTGTAGTATCGCTACCAGCTTAACAGGTTCGAGCAGGAACATCTAAAACGACAAGACGCTTGGCGAAAGGAGATGGATGCGATGTCTACTTCGAGATTGGCTTTGGAGAAAGAAAGGCTCAATGTGCAATCCAAAGCCAAGTTCGATTCGACTCGTCATAAAAACAAATCGGAAGACCCAAATGCCGAGCTCATGGTGCGTCTAGACATTTTTGAAAAAAGGCTTGTTCACTCAATCGTAGTGCCCGACGTGCAGTCTGTTCTTAAATGCTCAACGTGTAACCTCAACTTTCGTGATACTGTGTTAACAAAATGCTCGCATAGTATGTTAAACTGTTTTGGTATGATTGACCTAGTATACTGACATGTAGAGCAGCATTCTGTAAGCCATGCGTAGATGCAAGGATATCGTCGCGACAGCGAAAATGTCCTGCGTGCGGAGCAGCATTTGCTCAGTCGGAGGTCGTCAAGTTATTTAGGCAGTAGACGATTGTTCTTTTGCGTTTCCTTTTACTTAACTTTATCTTATCTCCGATCATGTTATTTAAACGCCAACCTATTAGTGAAGATTTGTAGAGCTCATTGCTATACCATCCATGTATTACTTATTCCTCATTTGCATAATCAGTCAAGGTGGATTAACCACAACACTGTACTATAAGAGTGTAAAATAAAGCCAGGATGGTGAAGGTTAACGCTTGACCCAAGTATACTGGAAAACGTGAAAATATTAGCAGAAGCGTACGAGAGAACGAGAAAGATACATACCGCCTTGCGAGCCTTTGCAAGCCCAGTCTTTTTTCGTTCCACCATACGGGGGTCACGTCTAAGCAATTTAGCTGTTGTAACCGTCAGGAGAGACGAGGAATGGACAAGGATATGATCGCACCTTTTCTCAGCACTGTACCTGTCTCTGGTTCATGCGCAAATATTCCCTTTGCAATGCCGTGCGCTATAGCACCCGACTGGCCAGTCGTACCTCCTCCACGGACGAGTGTGAAAATATTGTATTTTCCCAGTACGCCTGCTATCTTGAGAGGTCGAACAAGACGCTCTCGATCGACAGGCTGAGGAAAGTATTCGACAATGGGGAAATTGTTGATTAGAATGGTAGAAACCGAGACATTCACTGCTGGAGCTTTTGACTGGCTTTGGGGTAAGCCGAATACTTCTTCTACGTCCACGTCCTCTTCTTGAGGAGACTCCTTGACTGGAATCATCCATACTCGAGCAGTGCTCGTTTTCCTCCTTCCAGATGTATATGAGCGTCCACACCTGTCCAATTCGATGGGTTTTCGTATTCCTCGTGTCAGGATTGCATCCTTCTTTCCACTCTCAAAGATGGTCACAATGCCACTAATCTTGTCTGCGATTTCTTCATACCCAGCAGTAGTGGCTATGCGAAGGTATTCATTAAGCTCATTAAGAAGAGCAATAACCTTGCGATACCGAGAAATCGTTATCGTGGTTTCAAAATCCACAGTCATCTCTCGTGGAGTTTTCCAAACCGTAGGCATTGGTATTAAACTCTTCCGAGCAAATTCTGGCAGAGGAAGGAGGTGAAGTCGTTTAAGGGTGCCGCGCGTGCTGGAAATGGCATTTTGTAGTTCGATGAGATTGTCGTAATATGAAGCACGACCTGTATAAAAACTAGGAGATTCTGGATGTGGTTTGGGTTTTTCGTCAATTTCGTCCAAGTCTTCTTCCTCTGCCTCGACTTCGTCTGCTATTTCCTGCATGAGTGCCGCATCAAGCTCCTGTACCCCGGAGCGTCTAGGACGCGATTCGCCAACATGGTTTAGTTGTGAAGGAGGAATGAAAGAACGTGTAGTTGAGACGAAGCGATAGAAAAGAGGTCTACGAAGGACAGCAAAGACCTGACTTCGCAGCATAGGTTGAAGAAAAAACGATATTATCACGTGAACGATTTCTCTCTTCGACATGGCCGACCATAACTTTTCGGGTGCTCTCGCAACATGGAGAGGTAATCTTGCATTATGCTTAATCTACACGCTCTAAGCCCGGTATAGATATAAATCTCTCGGAATTGCAGCAAACTCTCATGCTACAAGGCATTGAACTTGTCGACAACCAAAAGGAGAATCTTGTGGGACGTAAAGCACTAGCGGACAAGACGAAGGGTATGTTGAATATTGAAATCTTCAGCAAACGAATGCTCATCATACTCCAGAGTTCAAGAAGATTCCCGATGAAGAGAAACTGACTGCGTTCAAAGGTCTACTCAAAGGCATGTTCAAACCCGAATCATGAGACTTTCATGTAACCTCCACAAATTTCAGCATACCAGACGGAAATTGACAACCTCACAAAGCGATCCAAAACGTCCGAGAATGCATTCCTGAACGTATACAAAGTTTTCGCCGAGGCTCCGGATCCTTACCCGTTGCTTGAGGCAGCTGTGGTGCGTCAAATTCAACGCGAGCCATTATTGTCCTCACTGTAACTCTCTCTAGGACCAAACTGTAAAAGCGGCCGAACTTCGTGATCGTGAAGCAGAACTTCGCAAAGCGCGAGACGAGAACGTTGAGCTGCGTAAGCGTGTCAATGAACTTTCAAATGTAGAAACAGCTCGGAAGAAAGCAGAGGCAAAAACTGAGCAGCTAGAGCAAAAGGTGTGTCCCAAAATGACCCCTGCTGTTACGACATTTAGCGTTCTTGCAGATGGAAGACATGATACAAGAGCGAATAGCACAGAAGGAGAATGAGCTTAATGCAACCTATGACGAGAAACTACGCAACTACGAAGACCGGTACACTTATATTTGTCAACTTTCACTTGTTCTCCGTATTCACAAGTTACTAGGGAGCAGGATCTCCAACGCCAACTATCCTTGACCAAGAACCAACTACGGGACCTTCGAATGTCGAATGACTCCAATCAGGCTAAGCTTCTGGACCACAGTTCACGACAAGGTTAACCTGTCTGTGTCCACCATACATTCCTTACCTCTAACCACAATACCCAGATCAAGAAGTCGTGGAAAAGCTAGCAGAAGTAGACATGATTGTGGCTGACCTTGAGCGGGCCAACAGTCGTGTTGCAGCTCTCGAGCGACGCAATGTACGTGCCCTCCTCGCGTACTTTTACCTCTCATGAATTGTACTAGGAAATGCTCCGTGCGGAAAATGAAACTATGCGCAGCGGCGCTGAGTCCTCAGAAAGGTAAGCTCATCCCATCCCATCTGTATCTGGCCATTTCTTATCATTTAAAACCAGGGTGAAATCTTTGGAAGCGCAAGTTGTCAGTCTGGAAGCCGAAACGGAACGAATGACGCGTGTATTGGATACACAGAAAGCGCTTACTGTTGAAATGGAAACATCGTTGCACAAGAAAATTGATGAATTCACAAAAGATCTTCAGCGTCGAGTGAGTTGAGATGTCTCTCCGAGGATAATACTAACATGATCCAGGTAACGGAGGTAGACCATCTCAAACAGCGTTTAAAACAGTACAATGACTATGACGAGATCAAACGAGAGTTGGGGATCATGAAGGTAAAATTGTCGAACCCATTTGTATCACAAACTCAATCCGGTTCCAGTATGTCGAATTTGCAGGATTTGAAGACGATATGGAAGATGACCATCCGCTTGCCAATGGCTACGATGTTGGAATTCAACTTCCCAACCCCAACGCAGATAAAGCCAACGCCCAGCAAGGAAAATCTCTTGAAGCCCTCTTGGCCTCCAAGAATAAACGATTGTTAGAGGAACTGACCAAGTTCAGAGTACGTCGCTTGCTCTATTTTACATCTTGTCACCAGACGAAACTTGTGTAGATTCTACATGGGGAGCTGGAGGCCTCTCTCCAACAAACACAAGAAGACTTAAGCTCAGTGAGCGTAGAGCTCCAAAAACAGAAAAGCTTGAATGAAAATCTCGAAAATGATCTTCTTTCTTTAAATAAATCTAACAGCGATGTCACCCCATCTGGATCTTCTGACCTTCTTGCTGACCTGGAACTGAATCAAAACGCAGTATGTGTGGTCAATGTACCTGCAAATTTCCTCATTAACCTGTGCCCAGGATTCCTCAGCGAGAAGTACTCCAATTGCTTTCGCACCCTCTGCAGACACCTCCATACTCCCTATTGTCACTAGCCAACGTGACCGATTCCGTCAAAGAAACGCAGAGCTGGAAGAGGTGATTTACATCTTTCGAGCCTTGTCTGACTGTTTTACTTACCATTGGGGACGAAAAGGAACTTCGAAAGCAATTCCACGCGATATCCGAACTGCGTGCGGAGATGAAAAATCTTCAAGGGGATAACTTGAAACTGTACGAAAAGGTGCGATATATGCAAAGCTATCGGGAGGAAGGAGGTGGTCGTGTGGTGACTTCCCAACTGGATCCTCTACCAGCACCTACTGGAGCTGCGGACGACATGAGCGTATATCGTACTCGTTACGAAGCCAACATTAATCCTTTCGTAGCCTTCAGAGGCCGGGTAAATGTCTCCTTTCTCAAACGCATTGATTTTATTAACTCTGCCTATACAGGAAGCAACACGCGCAATCCAGAATCTCAATCCGATTGAAAGGGGAGTACTCATTCTCACACGGACTATCCTTGGCGACCGCCGTGCAAGGACTTTCTTCATAATCTATGCCTTTTCATTACATCTTCTCGTCATGTACGCTATATACGAGCTGAGTACTACGACAGAACCTGCTCCGCAACAGCGATGGAAGCCGTTTAATCCATAATGATTTTTGTACTATCTATTGTACTATATGATACAAATTATTAGGACCACGCATATATACATCTACCACTACATGAACCAATACTTTAGCTTTGTCTTTGATTATGAGCGCAGCGCAGGGGTCTTTTTACTGCGATAAAAGGTGAGTGCACGATCGACAGCGTTAAGTACAGGTTGCATGGCCTAATCCACAACTTCAGAAAGAACAATTGTTAAGCAGAAGGATAAACACGTACAACTTGAACGCGAGTTGGATCTATGCCTTGTTGTTGAGCAGTTTGTACGATCGCCGCCACTTTCTCATGGGTTTTAGACAGATACCCAACCATTTTGGCGGCCTTTGTTGCTCTTTGTGCTGGTGTACTGGAGTTGAGAATTGGGCCATCTGTCATTGGTGGAGATATCGATGTCCAGAAATGACGCAGAAATTCGTTGGCGGCAGTTTGACAAGATCTCATTTGTCGGAAGAGCACTTCGGGGATATCGTCTATCGAGGGTAAATAGATACCATTCAGGTAAAGCGAAGGTTGACACACTTTTCCGGGCCTTAACATCCAACCGCGCATGAACATTCTGTGTCATTGAAACCAATGCGGCGTCATAAGCCTTGCGCTCAACTTTCAGCTGGTTGGAAGTTCAGTGAGGTAACAGTAGGAGCAAGGAAGGAATAGAAAACCTGCGCAAGATTGGTATTCCACTGCTGTAGATCCGTTGAGGTATTTCGTATAATAGATCTGATATCCAGTCGCTGAACTGGGAATTAGGATTATTTTGCTAGCCTATTTTGATCTTCGTTACCTCCTTTAACTCGTCAACCTGAGTGCCTTTCATACGACCTTCGAAATACCGCTGTCTATCTTGCATTTCAAGCGCAATTCCTGCAGACGATTCGGGGTCATGCAGGTCTTCGATATCTATCTCTTCAATTTCGCGCTGTGAAGGAAAGGCATGTTTAGCCACTTGACAGCTATATAGACTAGCCAGCTAACCTCATCGGTATTCAATCGTTGTCGCTTGGCAGAAGGACCTTCTCCCCTACCAAAACTGTCAGCATAGGTGATTAAAATATGATGAAAACGACTTGCAATGCAGAATTCAATAATCTCTCTGAATGTTCGTTGAATTTTCGAATCAATGGCAATGCCCCTCTTTGCTTCCCAGCTTGCATAGTAATATCTTGTTCATTACCGGTCTGCAGAGTCCAACGATGATGAGATTATGGTATACAGGTCGCGAAAACATGCAATATTACTTCTTCATGGTCCTGGCGTGTGGCGCCGAGGTCGACAAATAATTCCACTTTATCATCTCTTTGACGTCTAGGTTCGAGTTCTGCTCATGGAATACGCGAATGATGAACTCTGAAAGTAATTTGAACGGATGGATCGAAACGAACCGTCATCATCCTTCTCCAAATACTTGTCAAATATCGGGTCGTCTTTGACCACATGCTGAGCTGCAGCAGATCGGATAGATGCACGATGGGCGTTGAACAACTTAGAACGAAAGTAACGCGTCCAGAATTCGGCCTCGGAGAGCTTTTTAACCATATAAATTTATGTTATTACGCCGTAGGAATGGGACAACGCCGAATACCTTTGATGGAACAGTCTCGGTATATGCTTTTGCGACCACAGGATATTGTTCAAATGTATCGTGGATAAGTTGAGGCGTCAATTGGATGACCCCATCGACAGTTTCAGTCCGTGGGTCCACTATCACGCCCGACTTGCCTTTGCGTTGTGATTCTTGGGCTACTTGAGCATATATCAGATGCTGAAAGGGTGGATTAGACATTTACATCATAGTGTAGAGCGGGCCCCACCTCTCGACCTTCCCAAAACTCAGCTTCACTGATATGTCCAGCGACTACTAATTCACGGTGCAATGCAGCTAAATCCGGATTGTTCAAAAACACATTTTTTCTATGACGAAAGTCTGCAGCAGGATCTGTTCCAGGAATTATAGGAGCACGTAGAGTATCACTTGAAACAGAAGTGGCTCTAGATGTTGAGGGACGTGAGGAAACCACTGGAGGTTTTGGCGGTTGAAGTGACGAAGATATTGGTGCAGGAAGAATAGGAAGTTTGGTAGAGGTTTCCAAAGCTTTGCGATTGCGGCTAATGATAGTGGTCAGGTCAGATTTGAATTTTTCGCGTTCGCTGAGCGCTACGGGGTTCGGTGAAATGAAAGTAAAGTTGTGACCATTGTCGTCACTGAAAAGCGCGATTTTTAGTTTAACTTGAGGCGCGCCTTCTTTACTGCAGAATAATGCTGTTTGCTGTTGAGCTTCTATGGTTTGAAGAAAGAATATAAGACTCACAAGATGCTTCAGCATGAGGAACCCGAACGGAAGGTGCTTTTTGACCATTTTGAGTCCATTGTAAGTGAGTGTCTGTGAGTTCCAAGACTCCTTGTGTTTTCTTATAGACAACTTTTGCCGTGGTAGGCATTCAAGAGCGATATGTCCCTGGTTTCTGCTATGTCTTTCATGTCATGTGACTCTAGACGCCAGTGATAAGCGCCCCAAGTGACATTGGCAACGCTTCGAGTCATCGTGCATAAATCTTCCTTCTTCGCATCCACCAGCTTAGAAGTTTGTCAGAATGTCGTTTGCTCCTCACGACAGTCAGTATACTCTCTGATGTTTACCGATATCGCTAATCGCGAAAATTCTCCAGTCTCTGCCCCCTTCAATTTCCCGAAAGAAGAAGAAAAAGTTATCGCATTCTGGAGAGAGATCGACGCGTTTCAAACCAGCTTAAAGCTTTCCGAAGGACGACCAGAATACACTTTCTTCGATGGTCCTCCATTTGCCACTGGTCTGCCTCATTATGGGCATTTGCTAGCAGGAACTATCAAGGCAAGTTCATGGAATCATTAAATAATCTTATCCTGTATTTATATTTGTCCAGGACATCGTAACTCGGCATGCCTCCTCTAGTGGCTTTCATGTATCCCGTAGATTCGGCTGGGATACCCATGGACTTCCCGTGGAGCACGAAATTGATAAAAAATTCGGCATAACCTGTAAAGAAGATGTTATGGCGATGGGTATAGGTAATTACAACGCAGAGTGTCGGAGTATTGTGATGCGATATTCTGGTGAATGGAGAAATACAGTAGAAAGAATGGGCCGATGGATCGATTTCGATAATGATTACAAAACCCTCAACATCACTTTCATGGAATCTGTGTGGTGGGCCTTTGGTGAACTATTCAAGAAAGGGCTGGTGTATCGGGGACTACGTGTCATGCCCTACTCCACAGGATTAACTACCCCATTATCCAACTTTGAGGCAGGGCTGGACTACAGAGATATAAATGACCCAGCTGGTTAGCACATTGTCTACCTCGTCTCGTGAAGTTGTTCCACAATAACTTACACCTCTCACAGTCACAGTTTCATTTCCTTTAGTCGATGATCCAGAGACATCATTCCTCGCCTGGACAACCACTCCCTGGACACTACCTTCCAATCTTGCTCTATGTGTCCATCCAGATTTCACTTACATCAAAATTCACGACGATGAAAAAAAACCAAAATTTCATATTACACGAAAACTTGCTTTCAACGCTCTACAAAGATCCCAAGAAAGCCAAGTTCAAGAAAATCGGTCAGTTCCAAGGATCTGACATGAAAGGCTGGAGATACGTCCCGCTCTTTGAGTATTTTACAGATAAGGTGAATAATATGATAGAAACTTCTCGTGCTTCTTCCGATATTCATTTCTGTCACAGTTTGAAGATAAAGCCTTCCGTGTCCTTGTGGATACTTATGTCACTGCGTCCGACGGTACTGGCATTGTACACCAAGCTCCCGGGTTCGGTGAAGATGATCACCGCATCGCTATCGCACATGGTGTCTTACGTCCGGACGAAATGCCTCCCTGTCCGATTGACGACAAGGGTGATTTTACTAAGGAGGTATCCGATTTCGCGGGGGAAAACTTCAAGGTAATCCAACTTTTCTTATTATCTTTTTTCTGATCAGGTCGCGCGTGTTGTAGGCCGCAGATAGCAAAATTCAAAAAATGCTCAAAGCTAAAGGTCGTCTCATAGTTCAATCCACGCTCAAGCATTCTTATCCTTACTGTTGGAGGTGAGTATATACCCCTTTACTTGTCCTGATGCTGATGCCCACTCAAAAATCAAGATCACAAACTCCGCTAATGTATCGTGCATTCCCTGTGTGGTTTGTCAAAGTCAGCCCCATTGTGGACGATCTAGTAAAGAACAATGCCGAGACCAGATGGTAAGTGGATCATTCCGCGGCCGACCATTGCTAACCGTTCTGTAGGGTACCACAGAGCGTCGGAGATGGCCGTTTCGGAAACTGGCTTGCCTCGGCTCGAGACTGGAACATCTCACGGAATCGATACTGGGGGACACCTATCCCCTTGTGGGTCAGTGAAGACATGGAAGAAGTACTGTACCCTTTATTTCTTTTATCATGATCAGTTTTTATTTTTGCCTTAAGGTCATCGCCGTCGGTTCGGTCGAACAATTAGAAACCCTCTCCGGTGTGAAGGGGATAACGGATTTACATAGAGAAAGCATTGACCATATCACCATTCCTTCACGGCAAGGAAAAGGAAACCTTAAACGTATCGATGAAGTATTTGACTGCTGGTTCGAGTCTGGAAGGTCAGCGATCCCTTTCCACTGGCTTTCGAATGATTTCTTACTCTTTCATAGCATGCCGTACGCACAGCAACACTATCCGTTCGAAAACAAGGATATCTTTGCCAAAGGCTTCCCTGGAGACTTTGTGTGTGAAGGTATAGATCAAACTCGTGGATGGTTTTACACTCTTCTTGTTCTTTCAACGCACCTGTTTGGAGTTGCGCCGTGGAAGAATCTTATTGTAACTGGGCTAGTGCTTGCCGCGTTAGTGTCGAATCCCTCCATGTTCGTACCCGAACTTATCATCGTTCTTCAACAGTGATGGCAAGAAAATGAGCAAGAGTCTTAAGAACTATCCTGATCCTAATATCATCATTGACACGTACGGAGCTGATGCTACCAGGTAAGCCTGGCGATACGTCGCCTGCGATCAAACTGTAACTCTTGGCTTAGGATGTATCTCGTCAACTCTCCCATCGTTCGGGGAGACAACCTGCGATTCCGGGAAGAGGGTGTCAAGGACGTCATCTCCCGCGTCCTCCTTCCTTGGCTCAACTCTTTCCGCTTCTTCCTCGGCCATGTCGCCATTCTGAAGAAAGCCACAGGAATCGATTTCAAATACAATCCGCATGCGCCCGTTCCGAACAATGTCATGGACCGATGGGTTCTTGCTCGTTGCCAATCTTTGATTCTGTTGGTACGACAAGAAATGGCTGCGTATAGGTTATACACCATCATCCCTCGTCTGTTGGACTTGATTGACGAGCTTACGAACTGGTATATTCGATTCAACCGGAAACGATTCAAAGGAGAAGACGGCCCTCAAGATACGGTCTCGGCCTTAAATACCCTATTTGAGACGCTGTTTACTCTCTGTTTAACCATGGTAAGAGCGTCTTTCATTTCCTTGTTGATCCGACTCACAGTTTGTGATAGTCCTCCTATACTCCATTCTTCACGGAGAACATCTATCAGACTCTGCGTCACTATATCCCGGAAGACCCGAAGGCAGGCGACCTTCGTTCCGTGCACTTCCTCCGCTTCCCAGAAGTGAAGCAAGACTACTTTGATGTCGACATCGAGCGACAGGTAGGACGTATGCAGGCTGTCATCGAGCTGTCGAGGAATATTCGAGAGAAAAACAATCTCTCACTCAAGGTTGGCATTTCATTCATAGATGAAACTAGACTCAGCTCACAGTATGCCCTAGACACCTTTGAAGGAGCTTTTGGTATTCCATACGGATGAACAGTACCTTACTGACATTCGACCATTGCAACGATATATTGAGTCGGAGCTCAACGTTCGTGATATCATCTTCAGTTCCGATGAGGCATTATCCGGAGTACACTACCGCGCGGTTGCTGACTGGAGCATCCTCGGAAAAAAGCTCCGCAAGGATCTTGGTCGCGTTAAGAAAGGCTTGCCTGAAGTTACCTCGGACAAAGTCAAAGAATACATCAAGTCTGGGAAGATGGATGTGGATGGTATCGCTCTTGTCGAGGGAGACCTCACTGTACAGCGGTACCTTGAACTTCCACCGTCTGATGTTGGTCAATATGGGACGCACACGGATAATGACGTTGTCATCCGACTAGATATTCAGATTCACCCGGATCTCCAAGGGGAATGGCTTGCACGAGAACTCACTAACCGTGTTCAAAAGTTGCGCAAGAAGGCTGGATTGCAAGCCACCGATGACGTCGAGGTTTACTATTCCTTTGAGGAAGACACCGGCGCAGACTTGCGTGCTGCGATACAGGAGCATGCGGAGTTTATTCACAAGACAGTAGGTAATGTGCCTACCGACGAAAAGGAACGGAAACAAGGAACGGAACTCATTCGGGAAGAGCAGGAGATTGCAGATGTCAAGTTCATGTTGACGTTAGTGAGGTAGTTTGATCATAATACACATCTAGTGCTACAAGTTGTTGTACATTACCTGTAGATACAGCGTCTAGAATTTATTTTTTGGATGAACCAAACCCTCCAAAACCCATCAGTTGAGCCATTTCATTGTTCTCTGGATTATTGGCTAGTTGATCTGCAAGTGCCTTTTCCTTTTCAGCCTTCTTTTTCGCCTTTTTCTCCTCTCGTATCGCAGCTTCCTTGTCTCTCACTTCAGCCAGGCGTTGATCAAAATCGTAGGCTTTAGCAGAAGTGGTTTCTTTGGTCTTTTCTCGAAGAAGATTGATTCGTGCCCGAACTTGTTCCAAAGTTGAACGTTCCAGTCGAGTGCTTTGACCGATGGCCCTCAAATCTGCGAGAACAAGTAAGATGGTGAAACGAAAATACCGATATATTGACGCACGAGCACGACTATTTATGTGGTCTAAATAACCAGTGGTATCTTTGTACGTCCGATTACATGTCTCACAGAAGAAACCTGGTTGGCCTGAGCCTCTTCCGCCAGGATTCTGGACAACCATCGTCTTGTTAAGATTTTTGTCCAGTTCAAGAGCACCTTCTCGTTGTTTCATTAGCTCTGTCGGCTTTGGTAGATCTTGCTTTGGCCCTTTCCTGGGTCTTTTCCCTAGTAATAGTATGTAGATGAGCAGAGAGTTTAGAGAAATACCAGCTTGCCTTGCTTCAAGCGCTCCTCGTTATCCTGCATCCGTTCCTTTTCCTCTGCATCCCGCTTCTTTGCTTTGGCCTCGTATTCTTCTTTGTCCCATTTCTTCCTAAAATCCGTATCGGCAGCCTTTACACCATAAGCACCTCCACTCTTGTCAGTCATAATGGCGGTGACCGTGACGGAGAAGGAGAAAGCGGACACGTGTTCATAGATTGTATATTATTCCATTTCTTTTCATGCACTTCGATAATGAGCGAGCCAGACGTTGAAGTCGGTTATTCTCTGTCTTTTCCTCTGCCTTTCCGTGTTTTCGCCCTGACAAGTCTGGGTATTCTTGCTTGGGCAACAAATCTTCATGGCCTCGATAAATTTGGTGTCGACGCCGTTACTGCGCTCGATTTACGCATAGGCGACCATTATTCACCTCGAAGAGCTGATATAGCAGCTCTGTACAAGAATATCTACCGAATATTCGTCATTTATTCCGCGTGGTGTTTCGTCTCATGGGCCATATTTCGTTCCCTCAGCAAAGGCGATCCCAGTTTGGTCGACGTATTCGGATACATCCCAGCTGTCTTCGCGCTTGTAACCCTCCTTGTTCTGTTACTACCGTTCGATGTATCTTTCAAGGTTGAGCGAGACAAGTTTCTTCAGTACGTCCTATTCCGCGAATCTGCGCCGTTGTATGAATCAATTTTGTTGCCAGTGCAATTCGACGGTGCATTTCATCTCCGCCAGACCTTCCTGTATATTTTGCAGACATAGTTTTCGCCGATGTGTTCACGTCGTTCGCTAAGGTTCTAGGAGATGTCTTCATATGTCTCCGTATGCTCCTTCCTGGAAATAGTCTTCTACAACCACCTGCTGACCATAGCTGGACCCGCTGGATTATGCCTACTATCATGAGGTACTGTATTGAATTTTATAATATACCTCATCTGACTCGCACCAGCGTTCCTTACCTAGTTCGTTTTCGCCAATGCATCATTGAGTGGCTCTCCGTGGATAATACTAGTCAAAGGCCATTAGCCAATGCTGTGAAATATGCAACTGCTTTCCCAGTCATGTATCTCTCTGCGGCTCAGTTACTCGTAGTTTCTGATCTTATCAATGAAAAGGGAAGAGAAGCCGCGAAGGCAGCGTGGCATGGTGAACATCCACTATTCAGACTATGGTAGGTTCCCTAAAGAAGTGCTCCTCCTTGATCACCGATTTGACTCCATTTAGGCTTCTATTCGCAGCAATCAACTCCTTGTATTCATTCTGGTGGGATGTCACCAACGACTGGGGCTTGGAATTATTGAAGCCAAGCTCTAGATCCTCGAAGCGGCCTGCTCCCCCTCGACGTCTTCTTCTCCCTCACCTTCATTCTGGCTCATCTTTGGAGTCTCATCTTCCTGCCGAAGAGACGGAACAATATGTTTCACATCCATTGGGATTACGCTCTACACTGCTGTATCCTCTTCCTGTTTATCCCTTGCTTGTGTTCCTCAACCTCGTCCTCCGGTTGACATGGTCCGTCAAGCTGTCGAGCCATCTTCATTCCAAATCTGAAGGCAGCATCACAATCTTCCTTATAGAAGTTGCAGAGATATTTCGTAGATGGATGTGGGTATTTGTGCGAGTTGAATGGGAGGTTGTTAAAAAGGCGCGGGATGCGCGTATTTCCGCCAGAACAAACCTAGATGACCCCGATGAATCCGAGTTTGAAATGATCCCAACTACCGTTATCGATCGTGATGTACACTTATAGGTGAGCAAGGACTATAACTTGATAGGAGCTGTTACAAATCTTCCTTTCAGAGAATTTCTACTCATACTACTGTCCAATAATATTACTTGAGTTACCTATTTTCTTGCAGTCCCGCTTCCTGATTGTTCCGGGCTCTTGATTCCGAAGGATCGTAGCGCGCAAGTCCGGTACCGGGAAATCTCGTGTTGGTAACTCGGATAAGTGACAGGGGAAGAAAGATGAAGAAAACTGCATTGTAGACGGTGAGTGCTGTCGCCTCTTACCCACCTGGGGGTAGACAGATGGCGGCGGCGGAAACTAATAACGGACTAAAGCGGAGGAGGTGATTTCCGAAAGTAACCATATTTGTCAATTCGTACTTTTGTCATGAGACGTCCCAAGCTTTCTTGTTCACAAGGCTCTTTCATATAAAAGGTCTCACCAAATGGAACCCATGCCCCATCTCATCCACTTTTTACAATCCAACTTGACAATCCCAATACATCAAAACACTTGAAATCAACATGGTCAAGGTACGAAGCCTCTCAATGTTATAAAACGAATACAGGTTCATTCTGCGGAAACAGGTTCTTGCTATTCTGTACAACGGTTTCACAGCGGCCGAGGAGGAGCCCCGTCTCCTTGGAACCGTTGAGAACAAGGTAAATCGTGCTCAAGCTTACTGATCGAGCACGATCTAAACTATCTCTCAGCTCGGCATTGAGGAGTGGCTTGTTTCACAAGGACATGAACTAGTTGGTGAGGAATATCACTAATCGTATACCCCAGCAGCGAGCTGATTGTTCTCCCAGTAAGCGCCAGCAAGGAGGGCCCAGACAGCGACTTCCAGAAGCACATTGTCGATGTACGCACTCGGAGTACTTTCATGTATAGCAATTGCTTACCTGTTTTTTTTGTAGGCGGAAATTCTGATTACCACTCCATTCCATCCTGGCTATCTGACGCGCGAAATTATGGAGAAGGTAGCTGATTTATGCCGATCTGTATTCTGTACAGGTCTAACGATGCTTGAAGGCCAAGAACCTCAAGCTTTGTGTTACGGCTGGTGTAGGAAGTGATCACATTGACTTGAACGCCGCTGTCGACCACAAAGTTCAAGTTCTCGAGGTTTGTTATCTGCTATGTACTGGCCATTCTCTTTATCTGACGAATGATCTCAGGTCTCTGGATCTAATGTTGTCTCAGTTGGTATGTCATTTCCAATATCATCACACCTTGATTTTGACAAGTACTCGCCAGCTGAACACGTTGTCATGTCCATTCTTCTCCTTGTTCGAAACTTTGTTCCGGCCCACGAGATGATTGAACGCGGTGGTATGACATGAACCTCGTCACATTTCTACCTGGCTGACCGTCTTCTTCGCAGACTGGCAAGTATCTGATGTTGCACGTAATGCATTTGATCTCGAAGGCAAAGTTGTTGGAACCATTGGAGCTGGCCGAATCGGATACCGTGTCCTCCAACGTCTCCTTCCCTTTGACTGCAAAGAGCTTCTCTACTATGACTATGCAGCGCTGCCCGCTGGTGCTGCTGAAGCTGTCAAAGCTCGTCGCGTTGAGGATCTCAAGGTTTGTGTATTTAGAGATTTACATTGCCATGTCTTTTAACATGTATTTTTCAAGGAATTCGTCTCTCAATGTGATGTCGTCACTGTCAACTGCCCCTTACACGAGGGTACCCGTGGTCTTGTTAACGACGAGCTGTTAAAACACTTTAAGAAGGGTGCTTGGCTTGTGAACACCGCTCGTGGTGCGTCTTGGTTCGCTTGTCAAAAGCCGAACCAAAGTTTGACTAACTACCATACACCCATCTCCTCAAAAAGGCGCGATTTGTGATAAGGACGCAGTTGCACGTGCTCTGAAGAGCGGACAAATCACTGGATATTCTGGCGATGTGTGGAACGTCCAGCCCGCTCCCAAGGACCATGTTTGGCGCACGATGAAAAACCCTCTCGGGGGAGGTAACGGTATGGTCCCCCACTATAGCGGTACAACTTTAGGTGAGAATTAAGCTAAAATACGATTCCCAATTACAACATTGACCTGAATCTTTCAGACGCCCAGGCCCGCTATGCAAATGGCACAAAGAGCATTATTCAAAATTACCTCTCAGGCAAGCCCCAGGAACCCCAAAACATCATTGTTGGCCTTGGCAAGTACGAGACCAAAGCTTGTAAGTTCCTTCTTTGGATACTACAATCTTCATAACTGTACTAATTGCAACTACTACTAGACGGCCAACGCTGAATGTCGAACGATGGTGCCTTTGTATCATCAGGACTCTTGGAAATATGTACATAACTATAACTCTGCTCAAATGGTATGTATTAATTTATAAAGAAATCACTGCACAATAGTACGAGGTTGGAATTTTCAAACTAGTCCGCGAAGAAGCATGCGCACTCTCCGCTTCTAGATATTTTAAGGGATAATGCAGTCAGTATGTAAGTAGTTGCAAGTTAAGAAGTCGCCCTAGCGGTGACGGGTGAAAAAGTAGGTAGCGCCTTTGGCTGGTCACGTTGTAGCTAGGCCTTTGCTTTCACTGTTGACAATGAAGATTGGCCCGTACCCTATATTTACTCCTTCGAAAATGTCATTTCACGGAGTTTTGAATGGGGCTTGCGTTGGCGTCAAAAGTTGGAATCTCGAGCCCCGCCTTAGAACAAGCATCCAATGTCGTGCCTCTTTCTCCTCTATTGGATTCAGGTGATCAATCGATCACCAAGCATAATCCTTGGTCGTGTGAAGGAAGAAACCGACTATGTCTAGTTTGCTTGGATCCCACAAGTCTTTCAAACCTTCTCACTTACTGTTGGTGTTTGAAACAGACGCTAAATTTATTTGATCTATGCAATTCCGAACATGGTGAGCTACGTGTTACCAGAAACGCGGCTAGCAGCACTTTGAACGACACCTGAGCCAATTACCTTGTTGTAGAACGATGTCTTTGGTGTACGTATCAAATTGGAATCCTCCGAGTGTACCACTCACAAAGCATTTGCAGGAGTTGATCCAGGCTGAGTTTAGCCTTCAGGCCTTCAGGTGCCGATGCCCCGGTATACCGACGTACTAGAACTGTATAATTGCCCGATGATGAAGTCCTCATTGAAGATGAAGACATCCAGGATTGCACTGCGGGTTCGAATCGTCACTTGCGCTTCCACCGGGAGCCAAATTGTTCCTTTTCTTCTCTTTGAGTTTCTCCTCAAGTTGACAACAAGCTGTCCTTTTCCCGCCGTTGCCATTGGAAGCTACACCACTACATTTATTTCTGTGGCGAAGGGGACTCGTGTGCCGTTTTCGGTTTGGCTCTGATCAGTAGTATATGAATCATAGTGGTCATCAGAAGTATAGGTAATCCAGGATAATCCGCAAGAATGTGCAGGCTGAAAGGCTTACTATCCCTCTGATACCCTTCTGACATTCAAGTTGAACTGGGACCGCAGGATGGCATCCTCATTGGAACAATATTGTCGTCGGCTGGACTAAAGTTCAAGATTCATTATCTATCCACGCAGTAATCCGGGAAGCGTTCTTCCGGGCCTTACGATAGATGAGACCAGATGCGGGAATGAGAAGGCTTTCTGAGTTTAGTAAGGCGTCGTGGGTTCATCCAGTCGTTGCTTCTAGGAACAAGGCGGTATCCCCCACAGGTGCGTCGCGGCATGTACTTCGTTCAAGCTGCTGGAATAATTACTTCGTACGTATTCGGACTACTATTTCTGGCGTTTGGCATTCGTATACGCCGTATGTCACGGTGAAGGTGCCTCAGTACTTCTTACGGTCAAAAGAAAGTTATTAGGACATTTCAACATTTCTTGCCATCGATGGGTCAAAATCTATGTAGCAAGATTCAAGCAAGATGTAGGTAAAAGGTACAAATTCAAGTGAAAAGCACCTCCGTACAGTTGAACCTAGCTCACGCAGATCAGTGGCGTATTCGATTTGGTACTACCTTAGTTTTTTTCTTTCCAACTGAGGTGAGCCCGCTCTGCGTGCATATTTATCTTCGCTATTTACTGACGTACCTAGTTTAACTTACTCTAACACAAGCATCATCAAATATCCCGACATCTTTCTATCGAGTTTGATCAGGAAAGCTGCAGCCTCCTCACTGCGTGTTAAAGTTCCGAAATACTACCCGGTGGTATACTCCATCACATGGCATTCTCCTTTTAACACTTATCGAAATTCATACCAAGTGGTAAAAGCCATTGTTCCCAGCCAGCGATCCTCTCTCATACGCTCTCGCTGATCAATATTGTACCATGTCAATGCCCACTCCCGGGCCGCATCCACCACCACCACCTTTACCTGAGCATATGAAGCTCGACAATTGGTCTGATATTCCATTCCCACTTAATAAAATCCTCGAGATCATGCTCAAGACTTGCTGTCAGCTCATTTATGGGCACGTAGATCTTGAAGAAGCTTGGAGAGTCTGCATTAATGATACTGATGAGCAAAAGTGGATTGTTTTCGAGAAGCGATATTCTGACAGGATAGGTCAACTGAATATCATTGTAAGTTTATATGTGGCACGTTAAGCGGATCTATCCTAATAGTAATGGACTGACTTTCTTCTCTGATTTTGACTTAGGGTGGATTGATATTCACTGGTCTTGCTACTTGGATCACAACTGCCCCACCGCTGGCTAATACATTGAATTACAACGAGAGGGGCTCATATATATGTCTTCTAGTCGCATTTGGTGGTACCTGGGGTGGCATCGTCGTGGGCTCTGCAATCATGTATGGTAGCTCAATGATCGAGTCAACAGTTGGTGCAAAATGGTATCGCGAGGTGCGCAGTCCACAGGTCTTACTGTCTGTTGCAGTGGACTGAAATTTCCGAGTCTTGAAGACACTCATGAGTACACGTTCACGGGTTTTTTGGACCCTTGTCATGTTGGCATACCCATTTTTTGCCATGGGTGTTGCAACTGCCTTTGGAATCCTCGGTATGTGGCCTCCTGCTCAACTGTTGTTACTTTGACATAGTACTGAACCAAGGGCTTATTCAGGGTTTCTCCTCGCTACCTGGCGTTCTCCTGACAAACTCGTGAATACCGCTGGTACTTTACTCTTCGCTTTCCCTATGACAATGTTGTTTGCATTCCTGTGGACTCAGACTACTCTGCTACGACGGTCTGGATTGGCAAGGACTGGCTACTTTCCTGGTCATTGATTTCTATTCGAGATCTTGAAGAATTATTATTTATCTTTGTTCGAATTACTCTGTACGGATATTCATTGTGGTTGGTGAAGAGGGCCGCCGAGAACGAGAAGTGAAGGGTGTATAGGATATTCGTTGTAGTTTGGTGAATACAGAAGAGGGCCGCCAAGAACAAGAAGTGGAAGTTGTATATGAATCTCGATGATATCTGAGCTCCTGATTCAGGATGCGAACTTCTTTCTCATGTACAAAGGCCCGGAGTTGGATAGGCTCAGTAGACAGAGGATTGCGGTAAACACACAACAGCTCCTAAAATAATCATAAGCAGTAGTCGAGAATCCGAGGGCTCGTAAATCGAGTACTGGAAGTTGATGCCATATTGAACTGGTCCCTAGCTCTCGGAGAAGATGTCGGGGAGGAAAAGGCGATTGTTCTTGACTGCGGAGACTGAACTCGGTATTGCCCTCTTCAAGGACTTCTTTGAGGAAAACAGCTAATCGAGACCACATATCTGGTAGACTCCAATTCAGGTCATCACCAGCATGGACGATGATTTTGATAATCTGCAAAGCCACCAGCAAAGAAGGTCATATGCCTGGGTCTGTAAATTGCACTGAGCGATGTCTAGCTGCGGCCCTTCTAACTCTAATTCTGCAAGAGTTTTCATCTTCAGCTTCAGCGCAAGTGCCAGAAGAACAACCAATGCCGTGCCAGTTTGCACTTCGGCAAGTTCACCGAAGATATCGATCATGTCTGCCAGTGCTGGCAAACAGACTGTGTTTACGATCAAAGAAACTAAGGATAGTCGGCTAGGTAGTGACAATAGTCAACCCGTCGAGCAGGAATTGAACAAAGTTGAGCTGTTAGCCTAGCTAGCTGTCTTTTGTGAAGAGATACTGTCACATATAAATGTGCACTGTGCCGCTGCGGCCACTCAACAGATCTGAGTCACCACCTGTCACGACTCCCCGCTATTCCTTAAATAAGGACCATCTGGCCGGCCTTCCTTCCGCTGGTTGGTCACGTTGTGACTGTGCAATATTTTCTCCTTTGCTGTCGACAACGAAGATTGGGTACACTGGTGACTGCTTTTCCCATCGATAATCGTGATCGTCTCGGGCCTGGAGGAAATTTCCAAAATATTTGTGTGCCAAGACATCTTTGCCTGGTTTCTACCGTCGGGTTGAGAACAACCGTACGACTGCGGCCGGGGGATCCCCCGGGGAATCCCCCTCCCACAAGTCACAGGATCAGTTACTAATCTCGTTATTGTCATCACTCATACCGGCATCCGGCAGCTCCTCCCTAATCAGGTGTACTAATGCGTCTGCCGGACTTCATTCACTGACTTCGTTCACTGACTTGTTCGTTCACCCAGGCTGACTTGGTGTACTGACTTCACCAACTTACCAATACTGTACCTGTAGTATGCAGATGTTTCGCACTTCCTAATTGCACTGACTATATGTAATACATTTGTTGGCTTGCTACCTATGTGTGATGCCTTCACTGACTTTGCCCACTGACTATCCTCACTGCTTTAGTATGTGCTATCAGTGCACTGACTATTCTCACAATTTTCCAAACCCAGTGACTATCCTCACCATCTGAGTAGGTGAAATCAGTGAACCAATTGTCCTGATAAATTTTTAAAGCCCAGCCCCACCAAGTATGTTCACTGACTAACCTCACTGCCTTAGCATCTGCAGTAGGTGCACCCACTCCACTCTATCCTCAGAGCAGTCAGTGAATGGAATGGGTACAGTTTTGCAGAGTGTAAGTGAGATGCATTGGCATTTTGGATAAGTCCATGTAGAGTCAGTTTATGAGCTCAGTGCACAGAGTAAGCTGGAAAGGAAAGAAATAGTCAGTGAAGGAAGTTTGCGCATAGATTTGGTGTGCAGAGTTGGTATATGAGCTCAGTGCACGGAGTAGGTGTGCAGAGTCAGTATATGAGCTCAATGCATGGAGTTGGTGTGCGGAGTCAGTTGGAAGTCAGTATATGACCTTAGTGCACGGAGTGAGCTGGAGGAGAAGAAAAGAAATAGTCATGCAGGGAGTATATAACGCCCTTAGGCGAGAGTCTTACGTTCACACGAAAGAGCACGACAAAGGCTATGCGATTGTGTACTCGTAGTGTAGAAGAACTACAGTAATTTATGTAATTCGACTAGTTATAGTAATCGAAATGAATAGAATAGAAATGATATCTAATCGTAAGATAAGATAAGATAAGAGTCGCGATGTGACAAAAGTTAAGGCCGCGCCATAAGGCGCGGCCGGAAGGGAATCAGGCAAGATGGGGAGGAGGCGTTACACCCTCCCCCACTAGATTAGTACCTAGGGTACTAATCGAATGATATGATGGGATAAATCCCCAATAAGACGTATTACTGGGGGGATTATCCATCAGATTCATCCATCTGGGGAGACGTATCTCCAGATGATGAAGACGGTCCTGCGGGAGCAGGTCCAGATGAAGAATGAGCTGGAGCAGTGGCTCCAGCAGCGGTGTTGTTTGTCTTTTGACGGCGTGTCTTTCTCCATGATGGTGAAAGAGTAAGTTGGGAAAGATAAATTTTTCTTTCCCTTTTTATAGGCACGACATGAGGCGTTGCCCAATCGTGGTTGTACATAAGGTACAGCCACCAAATGTGATTGTCGGGGCAATCTTTTACTAAAAGAAGCAGATGCCGTTGCTTCTGTGTGATTCTATTATATAGAATATTTTGATTGGAATGGAGACCTAACCGGTCGTCCGTGAAAGTCGTCGCCAGTCGTCGACGCCTTGAAGTTCTAGATATCTATCTAGAGTGACTAGTTCCTTACACGTTGTGTACGGTTCTGTGGTGGTATCACCAAGATTCCATTTAATATGGAATAGTATTTTTTCGGCCATCCCAATAATGTCCGATTATTTCATCGACTAACCATTCCACTGTGGATGGTTCGCCGAAATCGTATGGCTCTGCTACAGAGCGCATAGGGAATAATGCATCATCATTAGGATGATGCTTGCGTATTAGCGACACGTGGAAGTTATTGTGTATTCCACGCTTTGCCAACTCTGTTGGCAATCCGATTCGGTAGTTAGACAAATCTGGGTGTACCTCGACGACGGGGTACGGTCCTAAGAATTTTGGTAAGAGCTTGGTAGCCCTCCCCTCGGCAAATTTAAGTTTTTTGTTGATAGGTAAACTAAATCATTTAGTTTAATTTCGGGTTCATCCCTTCTGTGCTTATTAGCATGGAAGGTTTGTTTTACCCTTGCCTCGATAAGACTATCGTGGGCATCAGAGAGGTGCTGCAGGGCACGATCTACGAATTCGCGTACACCCGGCGAGACTTTTGCATCGCTCGGGTATTCGCGAACCATGGATGGCATGTACCCTCCATCTACCTCAAAGGGAGCATACCCTGTGCTCTCGTTTACGCTGGAATTCAATGCGAATTCCATCATTGGGCATTTTTTCTACCCAGTCTTTTTGGTCTGCTTCGACCATTGACCGTAAGATTTGGCCAATTGAACGATTTACTCGTTCAGTTATTCCATCCGTTTGGGGGTGGAATGATGTAGACATTAGGAGCTTTGCTCCTAGTAAGTGGTGTACTTCACGCCACCATCGTGATGTGAATTTCGAGTCTCTGTCTGAGACGATGGACTTAGGTAGTCCATGTAATTTTACGATCTCCTTTACGAAGATCCATGATAATTGCGATGCAGTTATCGTTGTTTTTCACGGGTATAAGATGTACTTGTGAAGTCATCCTGCAAATGACTACCCACAGGTAATCATATCCTTGCGATTCTGGGAATGGACCTATGAAATCCATTCCAATTGATTCCCATGGTTTCGTGGGGATCGGAAGCGAATGTAGCAAACCTATTGGTTTGCGATTGCTTGTTTTAATTTGCTGGCAAGTCTCACAAGACTTGCAGAATTCTTCAATGTTGCCATTGACCCGTGGCCACCAATACCATCGTCGTACATAGTCGGCGGTTCGTTGTCCTCCGAAGTGACCAATTACTTCGTGAGCTTGTTCGGCTATTATGCCTCGCAAGCTCTTTCCATTGGCCGCTCGGCCAGACGGAATGCAGAGAACTATTTCTCCGCCATGATTTTTTGTGTAGATTAAACCATTTTCTACTGAGAATGGTTTATGGTGCTCAGGTTTACTGAGTACCTTGCAGAACAATGGGTCATCGGTATATAACCGCTTGACTTCTTCGATGAATTCATCCCTTTCGGGTAGAATTGTTAGAGGTTCTACACCTCTAGGCCTTGATTGGAAGACATTAATGTCTTCCTCGTTTGGGAGGATTACTGGTACCTTTGGTACCTGTATTTCCGCATTGGCTTGCATTTCTGCAGCCTCTTCATCTTGTCGTTCGACGGGTTCGACTATTGGATGTTGCGCCGTTTGTTTTACCGCGCAGGCATGATGAGCGCCTTAACTCTATATTGGCTAAGTGTTCCTTAGCCAATTCTTCGACTCTTCCTTGTGGAAGATCGTCCAGATTTTTGTCAATGCGTATATCCGCATTTACATATTCATGCGGTTCATGATATTCATGAATCACATCAGATTCGTAGTAGCGCGATAATGCGTCGGCTACTTTGTTGTTTATTCCTTTGATATAACGTATATCAAAATCAAATCTGGATAGGTATTCCATCCATCGAGCTTGTCTACTGGACAATTTTTGTTGCGTTAGAAAGAATTCTAATGCTTTGTGGTCAGTGACCACATGAATTCGATATCCAAGAAGTTTATCTTCCCATTTGAGAAGAGCTTCAAGGATAGCTAGAGTTTCTATTTCGAAAACTCTATAGTTATGCTGCGCTGCAGTAAACTTTCTGGACATGAAGCCGGCAGGCCTACACTGTTGCCATGTAGGTCCTTGACCGTACATGCATCCGACGCTGGATACCGACGCGTCGCAGATGACCCATATAGGTTCGTCTTTACTAGTATTTATAGGCTTCAGTATTGGAGCCTTGGTTGCCAGTCTTTTGATGTGCTGAAAGCACGTTTCATGGACTGGCATCCATACGAAAGGAATATTGTTCCTTGTCATTATAGACAGTGGTCCAGTATACTGGGCTACATCTGGCATGTACGGGGCTATGTATTGTACTAACCCCAAGAATCGTTGTACGTCGTTGAACATACGCGGAGTTTGCCATTCGCGAATCCTGTCCATCTTGTCGGTATCCGCGTGGATACCTTTATCGTCTATGGAATGTCCAAGACAGTCCACTGTAGCAGAGAAGAGCTCGCATTTAGCGGCTCGAAGGAAGAAATGATGCTTCCTAAGGCAATCAAGTACATCTCTGATGTGCTTAACATGTTCTTCTAGTGTATCACTGAAGACAAAGATATCGTCGAGATATGCGTGTACATATCTTCCGATAGCGTCGCGAAAGATGAATGTCATCATTTGCTGGAAAGTGGCTGGGGCATTACAGTCCCCCATCATCATGACATTACTGACGAATGTCCCGAAGATGCAGGCAAATGCTGTTTTCCACACATCGCCTGCTTCAGTACGAATTTGTTCGTACGCATCACTAAGATCGATCTTGGATCGATACTTATGTTTGGCTACATCCGTTCGGATGTTATCCTGGTCAGGGAAAGGAGTGACATCCTTTACCGTGTTATCGTTCCGTTGACGATAGTCAATAATGGTACGTAGTGTACCATTTTTCTTTGGAATACAAGGCATAGGTGCGGCCTGCGGAGCAGGTTGCTGTATCCACCAGTCTGATCTGGTGTATTTACCGATTTTATCAGTAAGTTGCGTTTTTAGATGATCTGGGCACCTAGGCATATAATAATTATATCGCCGTTGTTCATCGATTAGTTTAATTCGATGATTAATTTCTCGTAGTGGTGGGAGTACCTCTGGTACTCCCCCAAGTATATCTCTATACTCATCGATTATCATCGCGTGGATCATCGGTATTTGATCCTTCGACATAATTGTCGAGGTCTTCTGCCGATAACATAGTTGTTTTCGGTGTTTGTGATGAATCATTTTCATCATATTTCTCCAGTATTACTGGGAAATGGTGCGGAAAGCTCCTTGCGGAGCGTTGTAATTCTGAACGAAGATGTTCTTCGTCCACTATCGTCTCAATTTCCACTATTGGAATTTCGTTATTTTTCGACTTCTTTGAAGTTGAAACTGCAGCTAGTCACTCTTTACTAGCTTGCGTTTCCGTTCTTCGGAATTTCCCGTTAAGGGTTTCCTTTTTCATTGCGGTTCGGTGCGCAAATTCCATTGCGTCCTCCCCCACGGAAAGATATGGTGCTACCTTTCCTTTGATAAGGATTACATCCTTATCGAAGTCGAGTTGTATTCCATGCTTACGCATAAATTGCGTTCCTAGGATCGCATCGTATCTATCGACATTTATAATGTCGAAGTATACTTTTTCATCAATACCTCCATAGGAGGTATTTACACTCGTGCCAGAATTGAATTTGGCTTTACTTCCTACCGTTCCTAGTTGTAGTGAATGCTGATCAGCTAGCTGATGAGCTTTTATGTTCGCTATGCGAACAAACGAGGGGCTTAATGCCTCTATTGTGCATCCAGAGTCAAATAGCGTAAACACTTCGACTCCCCCGATATTTACTATCACTGTCATTGGACGACAATCTTTCGCTGGACCTCTATTTGGTCGCGGCATTTGTTTACTTGAAGTTCGAAAACCTTTACCTTTTTCAGGTTTTGGTTCTCCGTCTTCATGGTGACTGATAGCAGTCAACTGATCTTCATTCATTATGAATGAATGATAGTGAGGATCTATGGATAAGAATAAATCATCATCCATATCCTCTTCTATGCAGACCGGTGGTCCGCAATCATCTAATGGATTTTCAAAATCCTCAGAATCAGTCTGAACCGGTTCCATTATGCGACCATAGTAGTCGCTAAAGTCATTGTCGTCGTCATATAGTCGACCGACATATTCATCCTTGTATGGTTCGAGGGTGTATTCTCCTTCGGACGATTCCTCGTCATTAGGATCAGTTATGTTTGGAGATTCATCATTTTGAATCTCTTCTTTGACTATCGGAGGAGATTCTATCTCCTCTTCTTGGATGACATACATGCGGGGTTGCCCGTATCGTTCACAAGTAGGGTCATTTGCAAAATGTCCCGGTTTGCCACATCCGTAGCAGAGTTTTCTAGTGCTTGTGTCACTAGACGGTTTAGGTCTTGAACTCTTAGAGTTCGTTACCTGTCCCGTGCTTCTGAGTGTATTCTCAGTGCGTACGGGCTTCGATTTATTATTGGAGAAGCGATGCTTCACCAGTTGAAATGATCGTCCTTTGACGAGCACTGGACCATATTTATATGGTCCTGTTCTACCACTTGGTTGTACTTTTGCTTCACGGCATATTCGCTTAGTGATATATTTCGAGTCTTCAGAGCTCGGTTTCTTACGTGAAGTCACGTAGTAATCTTCGAGATGACGATTGTCCTCGAGTCTAGTAACCGCTTTGACCATCGTTCTGAGTTTAGCATACTCTGGAACGATGCCTTGGTTCGCTAGATGTTTCAGTATCGTAATGGGTAACCCATTAATGAATCGATTGCGCATCGCAGCCGAATTAGGCGGCTGCTGCATCCTTGCCGCCCATCTTAATAGGGTGGCATGATAATCTCGTACGCCTTTAGCGGGCGAGTATATTACTTGTTCAAACTGCTGAGCAGCTTGATGTATTGTAGATGCTTGTACGCATCTATCGAAGATTCCTATTATGGCGTCTTCGAATTTCCAGGATATTGTGATCCTATGAGGTCCATCGACTTCGTCGTTGTACCAATCAAGGGCTTTGTCCTTGAGGAATAACCCCAATACCTGGAGGCGTGTTTTATCGTGGTCTTTACCACAATAGCAATTTACAGCCATCCATCTGAGAAGGATGGCTAACCATCTCTCGAAAATTTCTACGTCTGGCGTACCATCGTATGCCTCAGGCGTTGGGAGCTTGATATTCTTAGCTCCGTCTGTATTTGTGACGGGTTTCCCCACTGCATGACGTACCATACGTCGATACACTCTGTGTACCTGGTGTTTCCATCGGGCACGACGTTCGTCATCCCCTGTTTTCTCTCGCAGTTTAGCTGCAAGTTTTCGTCGCACCTTACGCTGTTGCGATTTACTAAGATTTGCCTGTGGTTGAATTATATAATTCACCCAGGAATCATTAGATGAGGAGTCAGAATCGGACTCCTTGTCGTTATCGTCTGATGATTCATCAGACCAAGGCGTACCTTTACGCTTCTTGTCTCTATCGCTAGAGTCAGAGCTGTCGGAGTTATCATCAGGATCTCCAGGTGTGCCGGAGGCATACCTAACTCTGCCACCCTTGTAGGGTTGCGACGATTGAGCTTGCTTTGAGGAGGTATTATTATACTCCCGATCCCAAACTTCTCGTGGAGTAGTTAGTTTGTCGACGGGGATGCCGTCGTCATTGAATCCTACCATCTGGTCAGGGAATGCATCCGGTATCATACCGGATGTTCTGAGACTATAGTTGTGTTGTCTCTGAATCGCTACGCGACTTTCCCAATCGCTCGTTATCCCGTTCGGGAGCGGCATTACTATTGGCGATGCCTGTACTATTGTAGCTGGCAGTGTTGGTAGTACTACTGTTTGTGGTACTGCTTGTTGTATTGTTACTGGTGGGATCACCGTAGTAATTGGCTCTTTCTTTACAGAAGCCTTCATTTTAGCAGGTACTGTTTGTACTTGCTGTGTAAGAGTTACCGGAGGTAACTGTTGTTGTGCGGGTGGTACTACTGTATGTATTACCATTGTGCTCGGACCAGGTCCTTGCCTGTTTTGTTGACGAACGACTTGTGTCGTTGTCTGTGTTTGTGCCATACGTACCGTTATCGGTGCTGACGGCGCTATCGTTTTCGTTTGTATTCCTTGTGTAGGAATACTAACATCAACCAATGGTTGGTTTTTACGATAATGTTCATTCAATTCTTGAATGAATGCTTCGTGAGCTTTGATAAGGGACTCATTTCTCAATGGTCCCACTATTGTTGACTCTGTCCGTTGGATGGGGTCATTTTTCCGTATACTAATTGTAGGCGGAGTAGGTAACGATCTCGGTCCTCTTGGGGCCGGAGACATTCTTCCTTTATAGGGATCGCTTTGGCGATCACCTTCTTCTACAACCTCAGTTTCAAGGTTGTCAAATAGACCTTCACCTTCAGGTGGGTCTATCGGATCAAATGAATCCGTATGCCATACGTTATGTATTGGCTTGAAAGATTCTTTAGGTCTCCGATCTCGGGCACCTGGTGGTTCGTATATTCCCATCATTTGACGGAACGGATGTGTGGTAGGCTTTATGCCTTCCCAACGACTTGTTTGTTCGTTGTCAGGCGGTAATGCCGCCTGTAATACCGCTGGCGTTACTGCTGGCGGTCGGGCTACGGGCATTGCTATGCTCGTAAGGTTACCAGTATCTGGTAACGGTCTGGACTTACTCATTCCGGATGGTCCGGACCAACGTTCTACCGCGGTAGCTATACAATTTAGTGCTTGTGCACCTTGTCCATAGAACTGCGATAGTTCTTGCATGGCCTCCTGGAGGTCTTTCATGTCTGCGAAGCCTTTATTGCTAAAGGCTCCCTGAGACTCATTAGACTCAGAAAGTTTATCGTGTGTCGTATTTGACGCACGCTCACGGATGTCTTCAACATCACTTACATTCTGCCTGTCGTTAGACGGCTCAATTTCAGGACTTTGTCCTGCATACGGTGGTAGTCGTGAACTATGACTACCGTCGTGTGAATTTATTGGTGACGTGGCATCACCATGTTGTGAGTGGCGATTGCTCGCATCTCGTTGGGACTTCTCTGAGTTCCTATTTTGGTCCATGTGATCGAACTTTTGTTGAGCGCTTTTGATGCGGAGTAAGAGTGGTGATAATTTTTTAGATTACTTTATAATTCTAGTCGAGTAGTTATTACTTCTCGTAGTTTTGTGCACACAATCTTTTAATAAAGATTTTTGATGCTCAAAAAAGTATAACGCCCTTAGGCGAGAGTCTTACGTTCACACGAAAGAGCACGACAAAGGCTATGCGATTGTGTACTTGTAGTGTAGAAGAACTACAGTAATTTATGTAATTTGACTAGTTATAGTAATCGAAATGAATGGAATAGAAATGATATCTAATCGTAAGATAAGATAAGATAAGAGTCGCGATGCGACAAAAGTTAAGGCCGCGCCATAAGGCGCGGCCGGAAGAGAATCAGGCAAGATGGGGAGGAGGCGTTACAACAGGGGATGACAAATGTCGTGCCCGATGGATACACCAGGTACACAGAGTGTATCGACGTATGGTATGTCATGCAGTGGGGAAACCCGTCACAAATACAGACGGAGCTAAGAATATCAAGCTCCCAACGCCTGAGGCATACGATGGTACGCCAGACGTAGAAATTTTCGAGAGATGGTTAGCCATCCTTCTCAGATGGATGGCTGTAAATTGCTATTGTGGTAAAGACCACGATAAAACACACCTCCAGGTATTGGGTTTATTCCTCAAGGACAAAGCCCTTGATTGGTACAACGACGAAGTCGATGGACCTCATAGGATCACAATATCCTGGAAATTCGAAGACGCCATAATAGGAATCTTCGATAGATGCGTACAAGCATCTACAATACATCAAGCTGCTCAGCAGTTTGAACAAGTAATATACTCACCCGCTAAAGGAGTATGAGATTATCATGCCACCCTATTAAGATGGGCGGCAAGGATGCAGCAGCCGCCTAATTCGGCTGCGATGCGCAATCGATTCATTAATGGGTTACCCATTACGATACTGAAACATCTAGCGAACCAAGGCATCGTTCCAGAGTATGCTAAACTCAGAACGATGGTCAAAGCGGTTACTAGACTCGAGGACAATCGTCATCTCGAAGATTACTACGTGATTTCACGTAAGAAACCGAGCTCTGAAGACTCGAAATATATCACTAAGTGAATACACCGTGAAGCAAAAGTACAACCAAGTGGTAGTACAGGACCATATAAATATGGTCCAGTGCTCGTCAAAGGACGACCATTTCAACTGGTGAAGCATCGCTTCTCCAATAATAAATCGAAGCCCGTACGCACTGAGAATACACTCAGAAGCACGGGACAGGTAACGAACTCTAAGAGTTCAAGACCTAAACCGTCTAGTGACACAAGCACTAGAAAACTCTGCTACGGATGTGGCAAACCGGGACATTTTGCAAATGACCCTACTTGTGAACGATACGGGCAACCCCGCATGTATGTCATCCAAGAAGAGGAGATAGAATCTCCTCCGATAGTCAAAGAAGAGATTCAAAATGATGAATCTCCAAACATAACTGATCCTAATGACGAGGAATCGTCCGAAGGAGAATACACCCTCGAACCATACAAGGATGAATATGTCGGTCGACTATATGACGACGACAATGACTTTAGCGACTACTATGGTCGCATAATGGAACCGGTTCAGACTGATTCTGAGGATTTTGAAAATCCATTGACGACCATTTCAACTGGTGAAGCATCGCTTCTCCAATAATAAATCGAAGCCCGTACGCACTGAGAATACACTCAGAAGCACGGGACAGGTAACGAACTCTAAGAGTTCAAGACCTAAACCGTCTAGTGACACAAGCACTAGAAAACTCTGCTACGGATGTGGCAAACCGGGACATTTTGCAAATGACCCTACTTGTGAACGATACGGGCAACCCCGCATGTATGTCATCCAAGAAGAGGAGATAGAATCTCCTCCGATAGTCAAAGAAGAGATTCAAAATGATGAATCTCCAAACATAACTGATCCTAATGACGAGGAATCGTCCGAAGGAGAATACACCCTCGAACCATACAAGGATGAATATGTCGGTCGACTATATGACGACGACAATGACTTTAGCGACTACTATGGTCGCATAATGGAACCGGTTCAGACTGATTCTGAGGATTTTGAAAATCCATTGACGACCATTTCAACTGGTGAAGCATCGCTTCTCCAATAATAAATCGAAGCCCGTACGCACTGAGAATACACTCAGAAGCACGGGACAGGTAACGAACTCTAAGAGTTCAAGACCTAAACCGTCTAGTGACACAAGCACTAGAAAACTCTGCTACGGATGTGGCAAACCGGGACATTTTGCAAATGACCCTACTTGTGAACGATACGGGCAACCCCGCATGTATGTCATCCAAGAAGAGGAGATAGAATCTCCTCCGATAGTCAAAGAAGAGATTCAAAATGATGAATCTCCAAACATAACTGATCCTAATGACGAGGAATCGTCCGAAGGAGAATACACCCTCGAACCATACAAGGATGAATATGTCGGTCGACTATATGACGACGACAATGACTTTAGCGACTACTATGGTCGCATAATGGAACCGGTTCAGACTGATTCTGAGGATTTTGAAAATCCATTAGATGATTGCGGACCACCGGTCTGCATAGAAGAGGATATGGATGATGATTTATTCTTATCCATAGATCCTCACTATCATTCATTCATAATGAATGAAGATCAGTTGACTGCTATCAGTCACCATGAAGACGAAGAACCAAAACCTGAAAAAGGTAAAGGTTTTCGAACTTCAAGTAAACAAATGCCGCGACCAAATAGAGGTCCAGCGAAAGATTGTCGTCCAATGACAGTGATAGTAAATATCGGGGGAGTCGAAGTGTTTACGCTATTTGACTCTGGATGCACAATAGAGGCATTAAGCCCCTCGTTTGTTCGCATAGCGAACATAAAAGCTGATCAGCATTCACTACAACTAGGAACGGTAGGAAGTAAAGCCAAATTCAATTTTGGCACAAGTGTAAATACCTCCTATGTCACTCCTTTCCCTGACCAGGATAACATCCGAATGGATGTAGCCAAACATAAGTATTGATCCAAGATCGATCTTAGTGATGCGTACAAACAAATTTGTACTGAAGCAGGCAATGTGTGGAAAACAGCATTCACCTGCATCTTCGGGACATTTGTCAGTAATGTCATGATGATGGGGGATTGTAATGCCCAGCCACTTTCCAGCAAATGATGACATTCATCTTTCGCGACGCTATCGGAAGTTATGTACACGCATATCTCGACGATATCTTTGTCTTCAGTGATACACTAGAAGAACATGTTAAGCACATCAGAGATGTACTTGATTGCCTTAGGAAGCATCATTTCTTCCTTCGAGCCGCTAAATGCGAGCTCTTCTCTGCTACAGTGGACTGTCTTGGACATTCCATAGACGATAAAGGTATCCACGCGGATACCGACAAGATGGACAGGATTCGCGAATGGCAAACTCCGCGTATGTTCAACGACGTACAATGATTCTTGGGGTTAGTACAATACATAGCCCGTACATGCCAGATGTAGCCCAGTAGACTGGACCACTGTCTATAATGACAAGGAACAATGTTCCTTTCGTATGGATGCCAGTCCATGAAACGTGCTTTCAGCACATCAAAAAGACTGGCAACCAAGGCTCCAATACTGAAGCCTATAAATACTAATAAAGATGAACCTATATGGGTCATCTGCGATGCGTCGGTATCCGGCGTCGGATGCATGTACGGTCAAGGACCTACATGGCAACAGTGTAGGCCTGCCGGCTTCATGTCCAGAAAGTTGACTGCAGCGCAGCATAACTATAGAGTTCTCGAAATAGAAACTCTAGCTATCCTCGAAGCTCTTCTCAAATAGGAAGATAAACTTCTTGGATATCAAATTCATGTGGTCACTGACCACAAAGCGTTAGAATTCTTTCTAACGCAACGAAAATTGTCCAGTAGACAAGCTCAATGGATGGAATACCTATCCAGATTTGATTTTGATATACATTATATCAAAGGAATAAACAACAAAGTAGCCGACACATTATTGCGCTACTACGAATCTGACGCAATTCATGAATATCATGAACCGCATGAATATGTAAATGCGGATATACGCATTGACAAAAATCTGGACAATGTTCCACAAGGAAGAGTCGAAGAATTGGCTAAGGAACACTTAGCCAATATAGAGTTAAGGCGCTCATCACGCCTGCGCGGTAAACAAACGGCGCAACATCCAATAGTCGAACCCGTCGAACGACAAGACAAAGAGGCTGCAGAAATGCAAGCCAATGCGGAAATACAGGTACCAAAGGTACCAGTAATCCTCCCAAACGAGGAAGACATTAATGTCTTCCAATCAAGGCCTAGAGGTGTAGAACCTCTAACAATTCTACCCGAAAGGGATGAATTCATTGAAGAAGTCAAGCGGTTATATACCAATGACCCATTGTTCTGCAAGGTACTCAGTAAACCTGAGCACCATAAACCATTCTCAGTAGAAAATGGTTTAATCTACACGAAAAATTGTGGCGGAGAAATAGTTCTCTGCATTCCATCTGGCTGAGCGGCAATGGAAAGAGCTTGCGAGGCATAATAGCCGAACAAGCTCACGAAGTAATTGGTCACTTTGGAGGACAACAAACCTCCGACTATGTACGACGATGGTATTGGTGGCCACGGGTCAATGGCAACATTGAAGAATTCTGCAAGTCTTGTGATACTTGCCAGCAAATTAAAACAAGCAATCGCAAACCAATAGGTTTGCTACATTCGCTTCCGATCCCCACAAAACCATGGGAATCAATTGGAATGGATTTCATAGGTCCATTCCCAGAATCGCAAGGATATGATTACTGTGGGTAGTCATTTGCAGGATAACTTCACGAGTACATCTTATACCCGTGAAAACAATGATAACTGCATCGCAATTATCATGGATCTTCGTAAAGGAGATAGTAAAATTACATGGACTACCTAAGTCCATCGTCTCAGACAGAGACTCGAAATTCACGTCACGATGGTGGCGTGAAGTACACCACTTACTAGGAGCAAAGCTCCTAATGTCTACATCATTCCACCCCAAACGGATGGAATAACTGAACGAGTAAATTGTTCAATTGGCCAAATCTTACAGTCAATGGTCAAAGCAGACCAAAAAGACTGGGTAGAAAAATGCCCAATGATGGAATTTGCATTGAATTCCAGTGTAAACGAGAGCACAGGGTATGCTCCCTTCGAGGTAGATGGAGGGTACATGCCATCCATGGTTCGCGAATACCCGAGCGATGCAAAAGTCTCGCCGGGTGTACGCGAATTCGCAGATTGTGCCCTGCAGCACCTCTCTGATGCCTCGATAGTCTTATCGAGGCAAGGATAAAACAAACCTTCCATGCTAATAAGCACAGAAGGGATGAACCCGAAATTAAACTAAATGATTTAGTTTACCTATCGACAAAAAACTTAAATTTGCCAAGGGGGAGGGCTACCAAGCTCTTACCGAAATTCTTAGGACTGTACCCCGTCGTCGAGGTACACCCAGATTTGTCTAACTACTGAATCGGATTGCCAACAGAGTTGGCAAAGCGTGGAATACACAATAACTTCCATGTGTCGTGAATACGCAAGCATCATCCTAACAATGATGCATTATTCCCTATGCGCTCTGTAGCAGAGCCATATGATTTCGGCGAACCATCCACAGTGGAATGGTTAGTCGATGAAATAATCGGACATCATTGGGATGGCCAAAAAATACTATTCCATATTAAATGGAATCTTGGTGATACCACCACAGAACCGTACACAACGTGTAAGGAACTAGTCGCTCTAGATAGATATCTAGAACTTCAAGGCGTCGACGACTGGCGACGACTTCCACGGACGACCAGTTAGGTCTCCATTCCAATCAAAATATTCTATATAATAGAATCACACAGAAGCAACGGCATCTGCTTCTTTTAGTAAAAGATTGCCCCGACAATCACATTTGGTGGCTGTACCTTATGTACAACCACGATCGGGCAACACCTCATGTCGTGCCTATAAAAAGGGAAAGAAAAATTTATCTTTCCCAACTTACTCTTTCACCATCATGGAGAAAGGCACGCCGTCGAAAGACAACAAAACACCGTCGCTGCCTCGGCAGCAACAATGACAAAACGATGGCGCTGGGCAACCAGCGCTATCTCCATCCTCTATACCGGCTCAACTGAGCAATCAGTTGATACCTAATCAACGAACGGTTGGCGCGTCGACGAACCCGCCAGCACAACTTGTGTTCGGCACAGCGAACGCATATCCTGCTGAACCAGCGGGATTACAACAAGCCAGTAACATGGCAGGTACGGGGTCATCATTGATGGCCTTCAACCAGGTATCCAACAACGTTGGACACCAATTATTGTGGACATTCCACCCTAATATAGGGTGTTGTCTTCACGAGATTTCGAACATGGGGATTTGTCCTCATTGCCAAAACTTCCTCCAGCATTCGACGGAGGCATTCGTTATGGCGGACCCTAGTTGGACCGCCGCTGGTAACGCTCAAGAGGAGTACTACCGGCAACACCATCGACACAACGTGTCGAACAACAAAAACGAATCAGCGGTGCAGCTGGCTATCCAGCTTGGCACCGCTAGCCATGACTTATCGTCTCTTACGAGACGGTATACTGATCTACAGCGCGACTACGATGACGCAGCGCGCGAAATTCGCAGCCTCCAAGAGAGGTGCAATAGATACTCAGATGAATTGGAAGGATACCGACGGTATTCATCTACCAGACATGGTCATGGCTCTCCTCGTTATGAGGAGGAAAGCCAGTCTGGGAAACGACAAAGGGTAGAAGCTCCGGCTTCAACCGTATTCTTGTCTAACGACGACTCAGTGTCATTTGACATTGATAGTAGCGCAGGTCCAATGGACCTGGATCATCAACGACAGGAGCACCTGCTCCATTGTCTTCCTACGCAGGAGCGGTACTTAGTACCAATCCTGCTTCGTCTTCTACCATTCCTCCTGAAACTCAGGAGGACGCTCCGGCAGTACTGCCAGCACTCCTCATCAAAGGAGTGATGGTGGCTACTTTGCCACCGATGGCTGGATTCGCTACGGCGAAGATGCCAATCTCGTTGAAGTCAATGACAATTGACGACTTCCCATTTCTTATGGGATTCACACCGCTCGCGAGGCTACCCTCGCTAGAGCAGAAAATCTTATATTCCCGGCTAACAGCCGAGAAGTCATATGGTATCTTAGGATACTTCGCGAGTAGACATGGCTACAACACCTCACGGCATTGGACACTATACCGGGTCTTAGACCAGGAAGTCCGATCCCTCCGAAGAGGAGATCTAACTCACATAAGTGAGTTACAACAAACTCTGCTCGTCAACTGGTTTGAACCAGTTTTCGTATCGATTGCCCGAACTGCCAAGCAGGACAAGGCTGCTGGCATCACTGCTGGCACTCTGGATGGAGAAAACTCCGTCCAAAAGAAGAAAAAAGGGAAAGGCCGTATGAAGCCCGCCCCTGTAGGCTGGTCCAGCAGTACTGCTGCCGGACCCTCATCCATTCGAATGGCTCCTGTGGGCACTGCACCGCGAGCCGAACTCTCACCGCCGTCCCGACATGGTACGGCTGATGCCTGGGCGGCATATCTTGTCACCCCACAAGGGTTGACCATGCGCCCTTCGGGCATCGTGTACCGTGAAGACGGTGCAGTAAGCGAGCGCTCCATTCGTGGACGCCAGCTGATCAATCCCAGGCGGCCTGATCCGCCTTCTGGAACCCCTCTGGACGTATTGTCCAGATATTTGCTGTTGGCGTCGGAGGTTATCCTCCGTCACCATTATTATCGCCTTTTAGTGGCTACGGGGCGAATTACAATCGCCTCGCCTCCTCCGCCGCAAACATTGTTTGCTAATTACCTCAATGGCACCATTGAGGATGTTGCCCGATTCTTTGCTGAGCAAGGAATCTCTGTTGCGGATCTCGAAGATTCCGCTTTGTATGCAGCCACATGGCTGCAAACATTCAATCCGCATAATGCGGAAGCAGCATTAGCTGCTTCAATACTCAGGGGATGTATGCCCCTCATCTTCGTCTCCCTGCTGGGATCAACGATCACTATTGTACCCTTACGGGTACAATAGACAATTGTCCGCCGGCCATCACTGATGTCCAGCTTACTCCAACGGTGGTGCCTACGGCACCGCAAGTATTCAACCCGCCGCCTGTGCCTGTGCCACAGGCTTCATCTATTGCATCGACTTCGTCGATGACAAACAACACCGCTGCTGGAGCCACTGCTCCAGCTCATTCTTCATCTGGACCTGCTCCCGCAGGACCGTCTTCATCATCTGGAGATACGTCTCCCCAGATGGATGAATCTGATGGATAATCCCCCCAGTAATACGTCTTATTGGGGATTTATCCCATCATATTGTTCAATTAGTACCCTAGGTACTAATCTAGTGGGGGAGGGTGTAATGCCTCCTCCCATCTTGCCTGATTCCCTTCCGGCCGCGCCTTATGGCGCGGCCTTAACTTTTGTCGCATTGCGACTCTTATCTTATCTTATCTTACGATTAGATATCATTTCTATTCTATTCATTTCGATTACTATAACTAGTCAAATTACATAAATTACTGTAGTTCTTCTACACTACGAGTACACAATCACATAGCCTTTGTCGTGCTCTTTCGTGTGAACGTAAGACTCTCGCCTAAGGGCGTTATACACATATGTATGTCTCCTCCCCCCATTTCAGCTCCTTTATGCTTATGTCTCTGCAGCTTTATAGACCCTAAGGATTCTAATGACTCCACACATGTTGCCATTGTGTGTCACCCCCTCTCTCAGGCCCTCTAAATCAACTCTCGATTGAACATGCACTGATTATGAATCCTTTGTAGTGTCGACGGGCAAGTAACTCACAAGCTAGGTGTAACAAAGCAAGCAGTGCCTATTTTTGACTTGCCCGAATGTACTGGAGAAATTCAGTTGTGTTGTGCGGATCGAATACTCAGCGGGTTACATTTTTTCTTTTTATGGATAGGCTGGAGCGCTTATTTAATTTTTTTTTTTTCCAATGTAGTTTTATGCCCGGATTATGAATCCTTTGTACGACGGGCAAGTAACTCACAAGCTAGGTATAACAAAGCAAGCAGTGTCAATTTTTGACTTGCCAGAATGTACCGGAGAAATTCAGTCATGTTGCGAATACTCCGTGAATTTTTTTTAGCGTTTTATGCCCAGAGTATGAATCCTTCTTTGCAAACCCCATTGAGCATACATACTCAGCCCAAAGTTGCATCGCTAGTACTCGTAATTGACATTAAACGATCACCTGGGTAGTGCTCCGAAGGCTCGGCTTCAACTGGCGGCGCGCCGGCCCTAAGCCAGAATTAAGCTAAGCCGAGCCGAGCCGATATAAATTTGGCTAATAGCCGCTTTGAGCGGCTTAGCCATGGCTTCGATAAGTAGGAACGGGCCGTAGCTAACACCGCCTACATTTGTTTATACCACCGCAAAAACAGGATTGCGGTGGCATAAACAACTTTGCACAGCCATCAATATATCTACAGTGGCTGAAGCCGTAGCGCGCCAAGCCGGTCACTATAGTCAGTAAGCCGAGCCATTTAAAGCCAAATCTGATCAAAGCCAAGCTAAGCGGAGCTAAGCCAAGCCTTCGGAGCACTACACCTGGGTGATCGGCCATTCAGTGGGCGCCTATCGGGCGCTCGGGGTATGAGCCTCGTGGTTTTGTACTTTGTTCTTATCCTTCACCTCAAGACTTGCAAAATCAATGGACGCTCCCCAAAATGTATGTGTATATTGAATATAGTGTCTCAAGCGTTCAGATATAATTTTTTCTTTCATCTCAAAGACTGATTTCAAAATGGATGTTGATGAAGGAGTGGCTCCTGATCCTGAACCCGCATCAAATCTTGGAAAGCATAACCGTCAGCCTGAAGAAGAGCCAAAGGAAGATGATTCTTCAGAGGTATGTATGTAAGGCTCACTGGAAGAGCTTTATATGCCAACAACTTGTGCATTCAGGCTCCTCCAGTCAAATATGTCCATGGAACAAAGGAAGTTGAATTACAGGAAAAATATGACGCTTCATTAAAGACCAACCAGGAAGACCGAAAGGTATTCATTAATTTTGACTCAAAGCTTACATACTTGCCAATCCTGCACAGTTAATCAAGGCATTAAAGACACAGATTCAAGATTTGCAAGATCAGAAGGAATCGCTAGGGGTGTGTGTTGCAGCGTTTGATACTAAGAAATTCATGTGGGTAATTGGAGTTCCAGAGTGCATTGTTAGGATCAAAAGGAGAAACCGATTCACTTGTGAAGACAAATATGTCAGTACAAAAAGCCTACCGAGACCTCATACAGGTATGTTTCTTCATCCTAGGCTTTTGTCAATGGTTTTTGACTATATTTTGCAATTAGACACAAGGTATTGGTCCTGTAGTAGCCCGGTAAGGCCCTCAATTCTTCCAAGCATATGAATACTGATTTGGCTGGCTAAGGCCGATATTTTGTGGAAAGAAAAAGCAACCAATACACCTTCTCATACTGATATACCAGCAACTTATCTGAATGTAAGTACCTTCATACTGTTGGTAAGAATAATGCATATCTTCAATCAGACTGCGGCCCTCGCGAATGAAGAAATTCAACAAGTAACAACGTTGTAATCTCACACTTCTTCACACTTCCGTAATATTGCTTAGGCCAAGTTACAGATGGCCGCGGAAGAAAAGGAAAGTGGTGACATAACTCACGCCAACACTGTTGCATCTTTCTTCGGAAATCGAGCACTTAAAGGTATCACTGGATGCAGGTTCACGTGATTTGCCGTGATATATGCTGAACAAATGTGCAAATCTCACCAAGTGGGAATCACATAATTTTTGATGCTTTTGGTAAAATCATTGTAAAATCATGTTAAAGCTGAGATATATAGATTTGTCATTAGATATTTACAAGGGCAGAAGTTATTCTGGAGGTATGATGGAAACATGGTGCTTAAAGTCAATATAAAATGCTTGTATGTCATCTCTTCCTAGTACAATATACCAAAAAGATACAGGAAAGTTATGCAAAACATCTTCAATAATTTCACCCAACTTATGGGAAGTTGCTTTCTGGTTTTTTACCTATAAGGTGCCAGAGTTGTGAGAAATGTATGTTGAGAATATGATGATATATAATATTTATATGTCATCCATTCCTTGTACTATATACAAGAAACATACAGAAAAGTTGTGCAAAACATCTACTATAAAAGTTGCTTTCTGGGTTTTACCAATAATGAGCCAGAATTGTGAAGGATGTATGCTGAGCATATAAAGATATATAATGCTTATATATCACACATTCTTTGCGCTATATATGAAAAACATACAGAAAAGTTTTGCAAAACATCTCCTATAATTCCACTTAACTTACTGGAAGTTGCTTTCTGGGTTTTTACCTATAACAAGCCAGAATTGCAAAGGATGTATGCTGAACAAATGAGCACAATTAATACTCAAATGATTCAAATCCATCTTCATAATTAATCACAAGAGCTGGTGATTACAATTTTGAAAATATGCTAAAGAAAAATGTTAAAGTTATGTCAACACAGGCTCATGTAAGCTGTTTTATGAACAATGAAACTATAATGAACATATGAATGGTTAATATCACTGTTAATCCATTGTAAATGTGGCAAGTTTTGGTATAAATGTGGGGGAGCTATGATGTATGTGATTAGCATAACTTCACTGTAATCATTACCACATACAGGGAATACATCTGTAAACTATTATACCTATTATATCATACACATTTACTATCTGTTCACAATGAGGGTACTGCATTATTAAAAAAACATGGGGTTTAAACACAATAAATAATGAGGAAACTATAATAAATTTGACATCTGCACTGATCTATATATTCATCATTACTTTAGCAGATTTGGATGAACTGACAGAAAATGTACAAAGGACAAGTGTGGATGTTATTGATTTTTGAGTTGCAAGTTGGGGTCTAATGATGTGGCAACATGGGGGATATATGAGTTGTCAATTATATGATAGAATTATGTTAAAAAGTACATGAATGTGACAATGATTTATGCAAACAATTGTGGGCAATGATATAGAAAGAGTGTGCGAAGTATGCAAAAGGTGTAGCAAAGTGATACCAAATAAATTTTTGTAAAATTTATACAAAACAAAGAAATAATGTTGAAGAAATGTTAAGTTATGCACATTGCTGGAGTATAATCTGGTATCTAGTGTTAGCCTGGATATTGCATATCTGGTGGCCATCTGTAGCCATGGTGGAGCATATCTCGCACATGTGTATAGCCACAGCAGTGTATAGTGCTTTGGTGGAACATATCCAGTACATGTATGTTGCCTTGGTGTAATTTGACTGGTACATATTTGGTGCCTATCTGTAGCCTTGGTGGAGTGTATCCAGTACATATCTGGTGCCTTGGTGTAACATGACTGATACCTATTTGTTGCTGCAGTGCTGTATACCTGGTGTGTATCTGGAGCCGTGGTGGGGCATATCTGGAGCCATGGTGGGGCATATCTGGTGCCTTGGTGTAACATAACTGGTACCTATGAGTACCCTCAGGCTGGTGGCTATCTGGTGCCTTGGTAGAACATATCCAGTACATGCATGTTGCCTTGATACTACCTAGAAGTAGCCGAGTGGATCATATACAGTACCTGCATATCTTGCACCATCTGAACTGGTACCTATTGACAGCCTCCATGTTTTGTGCTTGGTGCCTATCTAGAGCCTTGCAGGACAATATTGGGTACAGATGAGTAACAGGTATGTATCAACTTATGGATCAATTTCCAAATTGATAGTAAATTCTACCCTATTGTTTGAGTTCCTTGTCGATGGCAATGTTTGTATCTCTTTCAGCCAACAGGTATAAAACATGAAACATGCTTAGAATCATTTTTTTGAATTAAGTTGAGTATATGAGGGTACAAGTGAAGAATGCATATAAAGTGGCCACCTCTGTGTGCTGCAGGTTTGCCAGTTGTTGATCGGTTCTCACCTGATTTGGACCAATCAAATGGATGACCGAAGCTGGTATGTGACATGGCAACACAGCGACTTCCCAGCACTCACACTGTTGTTGGAAAATAGCTCAGAGAAGTTGCAATTGTTTAATAGTAAACATTTTAGGATGCTGTTTGTTCTATTGGCTGAGATCTGCACCAAAACTCCAGCAAAATTATTCTTTGTTTGACAGCAAAGTGCCCTTCTTGCATCAGGAGCGCCCAATTGATCAATTGATCAGATCTGATGTGGAACTTGGATCTGCCATATTTTGTTGTGACATCGGGCCTGTCCAGCCAATAGCATGGAACCTGGGAAAACCTGCATAAACCTGGGCAAGCCTAGGCTTGCCTAGGATACCGAGGGAATCCTCAAGAGCCTTGACAGGCAAGGGACAAGCCCAAAATCCTAGGATGCCATAGGATTCATAAGGGTTCTACCTGGATGCCTGGTCGAGGATAGCTGGTACATATCTGGGATGTTGCTGTTTCATACCTGGTCTGTACCTGTCCTGACTTCTGTCCGTAAATCACACTTTGGTTCTACCTGGATGACTGGTGGGGCATACCTGGTACACAACTGGGCTCTTGCTGCTTCATACCTGTTCTGTACCTGTGGCCTCTGTGGATCAAACCTGGGTTGTATCTGGATGCTTGGTGGAGCATAGCTGGTACATATCTGGGATCTTGCTGTTCTGTACCTGTCCTCTCCTTAAATCACACCTGGGTCCTACCTGGAGGCATGGGGCATCCGACCTGGTATGCAACTGGGGCCTTGCTGCTTCATACCTGTTCCGTACCTGTGGCCTCTGTGCATCATCCCTGGGTTCTATCCAGATACATGGTGGAGCATAGCTGGTACATATCTGGGATTTTCCTGCTCCCTATCTGTTCCATACCTGTCCTGTCCATAGACCACACTCGGCTTCTACCTGGATCCCTGGTGGGGCATACCTGGTACACAACTGGGGTCTTGCTGCTTCATACCTGTTCCATACCTGTGGCCTCTGTGCATCAAACTGGGGTTCTATCTGGATACATGGTGGAGCATAGCTGGTACATATCTGGGATCTTGCTGTTTCATACCTGGTCCATACCTGTCCTGACTCCTGTCCGTAAATCACACTTGGGTTCTACCTGGATGGCTGGTGGGGCATACCTGGTACACAACCAGGGTCTTGCTGCTTCATACCTGTTCCGTACCCGTGACCTCTGTGCATCAAACCTGGGTTCTATCTGGATGCATGGAGGAGCATACCTGGTACATAACTGGGAACTTGCTGCTCCATTACGGCCATAATAGTGTGTAATAAATCAGATATTGAAGCCATCAAATGCAAGAATGTTGGTACCTGGTACAGTGGTACACAACTGTGGTCTTGCTGCCTCATACCTGTTCCATACCTGTGGCCTCTGTGGATCATACCTGGTTTCTATCTGGATGCATGGAGGAGCATGCCTGGTATGCCACTGGGCTTCATACCTGTTCTGTTCCTGTCCTGTCTGTAGATCACACCTGTGTTGTACCTGGATGCCTGGTGGGGCATCCCTGGTACACAACTGGGGTCTTGCTGCTTCATACCTGTTCCATACCTGTGGCCTCTGTGCATCAAACTGGGGTTCTATCTGGATACATGGTGGAGCATAGCTGGTACATATCTGGGATCTTGCTGTTTCATACCTGGTCCATACCTGTCCTGACTCCTGTCCGTAAATCACACTTGGGTCTACCTGGATGGCTGGTGGGGCATACCTGGTACACAACCAGGGTCTTGCTGCTTCATACCTGTTCCGTACCCGTGACCTCTGTGCATCAAACCTGGGTTCTATCTGGATGCATGGAGGAGCATACCTGGTACATAACTGGGAACTTGCTGCTCCATTACGGCCATAATAGTGTGTAATAAATCAGATATTGAAGCCATCAAATGCAAGAATGTTGGTACCTGGTACAGTGGTACACAACTGTGGTCTTGCTGCCTCATACCTGTTCCATACCTGTGGCCTCTGTGGATCATACCTGGGATCTCTCTGGATGCATGGTGGAGCATCATCAGGAAAATGCCCCCTACACTCAAGTAACCTTAAGCCAACCTGGCTGACCCCCCAGCCAACCTGAGGGCGGTGCATCCAGATAGAAACCGGGTATGATCCACACCACAGATGCTACAGGTACAGAACAGGGATGAAGCAGCAAGGCTCCCATTGCATACAAGTTATGCCCCACCAAGCATCCAGATAAAAGCCTCGTGTGATCTAAAGACAGGACAGTTACAGAACAGATATGAAGCCACAAGATTCCTGATATGTACCAGCTATGATCCTCCATGCATCCAGATAGAAACCAGGTATGATCCACCTGAGAGGCCACAGGTACAGAACAGGTATGAAGCAGGAAGACCCCAGTTGCATACCAGGTATGCCCCACCAGGGATCCAGGTAGAACCCAAGTGTGGCCTACAGACAGGACAGGAATGGAACACATAGGAAGCAGGAAGATCCCAGATATGTACAAGTTATGCTCCACCATGCATCCAGATAGAACTCAGGTATGATGCACAGAGGCCACAGGTATGGAACAGGTATGAAGCAGGTGTGATCTATGGACAGGACAGGTACAGAACAGGTATGAAGCAACAAGACCCCAGTTGTGTACCAGGTATGCCCCACCAGCCATCCAGGTAGAACCCACATGTGATTTACGGACAAGAGTCAGGATAGGTACCAACCAGGTATGAAACAGCAACACCCCCAATATGTACCAACTATGCTCCACCATGCATCCTGGTAGAAACCAGGTAAGGCCACAGGTACAGATACCTGCCTGCTTCCGTGAAGAACCTGACATTGCCCCAGATCCTCCAGAAGCTGCACCAGGCAATAGACCAGATGTTGCAGAAGGTGTCGCCATGGCCTTCATGGCCACTGTCCATGCTCAGGGAGCCTCAGAGCCCCGCACTCTTCAGGAAGCACTCCGGGGTCCTAACTTGGCCTCTTGGCTGAAGGCTGTAGACACAGAGCTCAAGTCTCTCATTGATATGGGAACTTTTGAGTGTTCTGTACCTCTAGCCTCTGTGAATCATACGTGGTTCCTACATGGTGGAGCATAGCTGGTTAAAGATGTCCACGAGTCCGGGTTATCCACAGGTACTCGCAGGTATGACCGTGAGAATACTTGCAGGTATGTCTATCTGCGGATCCCGGTATCCGTTTCCCACGGATCCGTGCGGGTCACGGGTATTGATTCAAGGAAATTTGAGCTACCTGCAGGTACCTGCAAGTTTTTGTGGGGAGGGCAAGGATAAATTTTTTCCGCTCAAATAAGGGCTGGAATATGCTCTCCTCTATGCATTGTCTGAGTAGCTCATGTGTCCACCTAGCATGTCGCAAGTTACAAGTGGCTATATGCACTGTAGTACTATACAATTATGATGAATGTAGTCCCTCTTTAACTCCTGTGACTTGTATCAGTCAAGGACCACTGTTCTCCACCCACATCATGCTCTATTCTATGTACTAACAAGTATCTCACACTCATACCTTACATGTATAAGTACTAAATACTTGCAGGTACAAGTTACTTGTGAGTACCTGTGTTGACTGGGATCCACAAGTACCTGCAAGTACCCATGTTAAAACACCTGCGGATCCTGGTATCCGTTTCCCACGGATCCATGTGTAGAAACAGCGGTCAGTCAACACAAGGTCAACAGCATACTCACCTGAGAGTGTAGGGATGTTACACGAGTTGTAAGAGTGCTTGTTGAGAGCAGAACAAGTGTCCAGACGAATAGTAGGATTCTTGGTTATTGTTACAGGAAAATATCTACAGTATTTATACTACAGAATATAATAAACCCTATAACAATGTATGAGTCTACTTGAGTTGTACTGCTAAACATAGTGCATATACATGTGCATAATGTACCCTAGAAGATTGAGTCCGTATGGTAATTCTATAGGTATTGTTCATAGGTACTGCAAGGCAGCGTACAAGCTATGTATCATAAGACTAATAGCGAATGGCATAATTGACTACATCTATACGAACCTGCGTAGAGGCTGCGTCTAGTGTTTGAGGGTGAGTTTCAACATAGCATATATCGACAGTTCATCGATCGTATAGCAAGTGCGTCTAGTCGACTCACATCACTGATTAGATACGACTCATAAGCGGTAATCTAGTTTCAACACTCCCCCTCGCTAAGAATTGTAGCTAAGAAGAATAATTTTTATCGACTTTAAACGGCATTATAGTTTATAGACATATTGCACAGTCTATGACAAATCAGTTAAAGAGAATTCCTAGACTGTTGCGGAATTTCTGAAACTTGACAAGTGCAAGGTTCTTCGTGAGAAGATCTGCAACATTATCATCAGTAGGAACATAGAAGAGTTCTATTTCTTTTGATTCGATGCGTTCTCTGATATAATGATATCGTATATCAATATGCTTGGTTCTTCTTTCTTGTACAGGATTAGATCCTAGAAAGATTGATCCTTGATTATCACCACATAAGGGCAATACAGCGATAGTAATTCCAATCTCAGAAAAGAGAGACTTGAGCCACATAAGTTGTCTACATGAATCAGATAAAGCCATGTATTCAGCTTCAGTCAATGAAAGAGCAACTGTTTTCTGTTTATGAGAAGTCCAGCAGATTGGACCTGTGGCAAGTTTGATAATCATCCCAGTATGGGATTTTTGATCATCTGGATCTGACGCCCAGTCAGAATCACAATAGGCTAAGAAGCCATGGTCAGATCTACCATCAAAGGCAAGTACGTAAGTAGAAGTCCCAATTAAGTAGCACACAATGTAAAGTGCTTTGGCCAGGTGGTCTGGGTTTGGATTCGCCGAATACTGTGAGAGTTTTATAACGGCATAAGCAATGTCGGGTCGGGTGCCTAGCATCAGATACAATAAAGATCCAATTCCGCTTTGGAAGCATTGTCTAAGTTTGGCATCTACACGACCAGTGTTTGCACAAGGAACCCAGGATGAAGGTAATGGGGTTGGGGTGGCTTTGGCATTAGTCAGTCCAAAACGTTCTATGACCTTTTGAAGATAAGGTTGTTGGTCAAGTGTTAAGACACGTTTGGAACGATCCCGTGTAATCCGCATTCCAAGGAACTCAGTTGGTTCTCCTAGATCACGACATTCCCATAATTTCATAAACTCATTTTTCTTTTTAAGAACAAGATCTTTGTCCTTGCCAAGAAAGAGTGCGTCATCAACATAGATGATGGCAGTTACGGTTTTGCCATTTGATTTAAAGACGTATACACCAGCATCTGAAGAGCAGTGCTTAAATCCCAATTTTCCCATGGAGGTGTTACATTCCTTCCACCAGGATAAGCTAGCTTGTTTCAGTCCGTATAATGCACAATGTAACCGCCATACTTTTGTTGTGCCTTCTTTAATGAAGTCTTTAGGTTGTTCCATGTAGATCTCTTCATCTAGCTTGCCATAAAGAAAAGCCTGTTTGACGTCAAGAGTCTGGATTTCCCAGTCCTCTAATGCGGCTAAAGCTAGGAGAGTTCGTACAGTTTCAAACCGGGCGACTGGTGAGAACAACTCATTATAATCCACACCTTCTACTTGTGAAAAACCTTTTGCTACGAGTCGGGCTTTATAGCAACCATCAGATTTTTTAGTAAAAACCCATCGACAACAGATAGGTTTGCAACCTTTTGGTAGATCAACTACTTCAAAGACATTTCGTTTCTTCAAACCATTGATCTCATCTTTGCATGCTTGATCCCATTTCTTTCTTTCAGCAGATGGTAAATGACAATATGATGTTGGAGAAATCCAATTATCAGGATTATTCCTAGCGGCTTCGTGTTTAGCCAGTATCATTTCACTGTCAAGATCTGTGATAAAAGATGATTCTTCTAGAGAATCGGAGATTGCTTGCGAAAGAAGGTATTTTTGTAATTCAACTCCCCCTTCCTGAGCTAGTTTAGTCAGAAGTGCTTCCTCTTCTATGTCAGAATCCGGAGTAGCGCCGGGAGGTGGCGGTGTGACCATACAGTCATCAGGATTCAATGGACGTGGTGGTGGAACCGGTGGCGGAACTTGATCAGGAACTATATTGCGAGCAGGCACAAGTCCACGTCTAGCGTGTCCAAAGTGCTCAGCAAGTTCTTCACGATCAGCTTGTCGGCTCCAAGTGCCAGGCGTGGGTATCATGCCAGGGCGCAAGGGTGCACGACGTTCTCTAGTGGGGTTCACACGTTTCCATGCTTCAACGTCTTTGGGACGGTAGCTGAATGGATTAGGATTGGGAGCAGGTGGTGAAGGGTCTCTTGCTTGAGGTGGAGGGGTGGGTGATCGAGATGGTACCGGAGGATCGGGATTTGGAGCATCATCATCACCAGGCAGATCTGGATCTGGGCCAGCTGATGGACTGTGCGGTCCATTATCCGGTTCAGTAAACGGTTGTGGTTGATCTTCCGGGAATTCCGGATCAAATGGAATGTCTGCACCATTACCATTTGAAGGTTGCGAAGGTTTCACAGGCGTGGGGGCAACAGGTATAGCGGGTTTTACTCCAGAATCAGATTCGGATTTGCACCGTGGAAACCATTTCTCATAGAAAGTTGCTTGTGCAGCATGCACTACGGAATTATCGCTACGCATGAATAGATATCCTTTGCTTCCTTGGTCATATCCAATGAAAGTCATCGCTTCAGAGTGTGGAGATTGTTTATTTTTTTTTTACATGGTGGACTTCAAGTTCCCAAGACATCATAACTTGGAGTTTGAAACTCTGCGATGTTGAATGGTCTTACGCTCCTGGATTGATGCTGGTCTTGTTCCTATTGATGAGGTTCTTGCATATCTGTGTAATTTGAAAAGCCATTGCAAGGGGAAAGGAAAGAGTGTTGCTGATGCTGATAAGTCAGATTCCGAGATTGAGCTATTGTAGTTTGGCTAATAATTTGTATCAATTACAGTTTGTTTGTTGTTGTACTATATAATTACTTTTCCTATTTTAATTCTTCCAGATACTTGCACATATACTTGCAGGTACCTGTGCTGACTTGAGTCACAGGTACCTGTGGGTCTACTTGTGTAAATTACTTGCAGGTCCAAGTCAAGGTTCTCACGGGTCTTTGCCAAGTCACAGGTCAACTTTTTTGAGCTTCAGGTACCTGTCTGACGAGTCCGAGTTGACTTGGATTTGGACTCATGTGCATCTTTACCTACCTTGGACATTGCTGCTTTATACCTGTTCCGTACCTGTGGCCGCTGTGGATCATACCTGGTTTCTATCTGGATGCTTGGTGGAGCATAGCTGGTACATATTGTTATGACCTGATTCTACACTATAGGCATACACACACTCTTTTTTCATTTATTAACAACCACCACCATGACTATCATTAATATTTTACTACCTAACACTATCACATACATTCATTACTTATCTTCTCAACACAACTTGGGATAATGCTGCACATTACCATGGAAGCTGCAAAGACCCTTCCACACAGTATTGACTCATTATTAGTCAACTCCGGTTCCACTAAATGACTCAATATCAGTCATCCATGACTCTACTGAATGACTCAACATCAGTCATCCGCAGTTCCGCTTAAATGACTCAGTAACAGTCATTGCACACCATTCCACAGTCATGCTGACTGATCCGCAGCATTTCCGCAGTTATGACTCAAATCTAGTCATTCTGCAGCATTTCCTAACTAGTACATATTAAACAGTATATAAGAAGGCTAGATTTACCAATGTACGGTAGACGTATTATTTTTCTTAAATCCAAACCCCCACTTGTTTGCTGTTATCACTTGTGTGAATCACCAGACCAACTCATTGTATCTTGTTGAGCTATCTCCAAGCTACAATACACATTTATACATCTTGTTGAGCTAACTCCAAGTTGTATCCACTAATATTCACCTGTTGAGCTATCTCCTAGTGAATACTTCTTTAATTGCCACTTGTTGAGCTATCTCCGAGTTGCAACTTCCTATTACTTGTTGAGCTATCTCCGAGTATTAGACATCACACTCACTATTACTTGTTGAGCTATCTCCGAGTATTAGACACCATACTCACTACTACTTGTCGAGCCATCTCCGAGTATTAGTTCTGATTCATATTACTGCTTGTCGAGCCATCTCCGAGGGTAATCTTATTATTATTTGTCGAGCTATCTCCAAATAATAACTTCTGTGAGTTTTGTATTACAAACTAGTTACTAACTTTACTTGAGCCTAGTTGTTTGAGTATATATTTTTTGCCTAGCGGTTTCAACAAACGGAAAGGCTTGCTCTATAATCTCATTAATTTCTCTTATCATTTTTACTGCCGAGTTACGTACTGTGAAGGTTTGGACGAGACTATTGATCGAGTCATAACATAATAATACGTCTCCACCCGCCCCCATTAAATGTCTACACAAACAACTAGAACCCGCACAGGGTCTCACCAGAACCCTCAAACATTTGTTCAAGGATCTAGTATCCAAACTATTCCAACTGGTTTTAATGCTCCAGGATATACACTGGGACAAGACATTTCCAATGTTGGAAATACCAGCAATTGGACACCCACTGATATTTCAGAAGGTGAAGTTGTAGTAATGCGGAGAGTTCATATTGGATCAAATGGATCAAATTTCAGTGAAACTGTGGTTCAGGAAGTTAGAGTGCCTACTACTGCAGAAATTGCCCAGATCTTTGCTCGTCATGATGACCATTCCACCAGTCATTCAGTTGAACGTGGTTCGCGAGGACAACAGCAGCAAATTCCTGATTTTGCAACAATTATGCCTCTACCTTCTTCATATCATAGTCATTCTGCACAATCTGATGCACACAGATCTCAAAGCGGACAACCTCCAAGGCAAAGCAGGGATATAATTCAGCTCTCAGAACCAGAACAAAATCCTTCACCTAGCCACCATTCATCACCTGTACCATCAATTAACAGGAATGTATCTCCTCAAGCAATTGCTCCGAACAGATCAGATACACCAATAATTGAATTCTTTGACTCTTTACATGCACAATATAGAGCTCAACAGTCAACTGCAAGACCAGGTACATCACCTGTCAGAGGATCACCAAAGTTGTCTGTAGTTCCTGAGGAAAGCCAAGAGCATTTTATTGCTCCTAGTAACCCACCTCATGGGTCTACACCTTGGCAATCTCACAATTCTCAGTCAGACCATAATGCTTTAAGTGCCATTAGGAGTTCAAACCAGTCACAAGGACATGAACAATTGCCTGTTCAACCACAAGTTTTGCAACCAGTTTTAACTGTCAGGAACATCCCATCACCAGGTGGATCTTCCAAAAGCTCAGTAAAAAGCTCAGCAAAACAAGGTTCCCATAAGTCAAGCAATAGTGTACCAATTTTGAACCAGCTTCAAAATGAACAAACACAGTTTGACAGACTTAGTCAACAATGCCAAAAATTCTTAGAGTCACTAGGCTATAGAAGCAGTAGTGCTCAACCTTGGCAATGGGTTCAGCAGTTGGAAAGACTAGGTCAGAGAGAGCTTGCATTACTAAGTCCAAGTCTGTATCAGCGGATATCAGATGAAAGGAATAGTCAAATGTTAACATACCTATATGATGAGACACAAAGGAATGAAGTTCAAGTTCTACTGAGGGCAAGAAGTAGCACTAGCATGGAATTAGCACCTTCTGTTCATATGAGCCAGACGGCCAAAGTACAGGAAAATCCACCAAGTGTTCACACACCAGTGCAAACACCACCAAAAGCAGAAGTTCTGCCAAGTGCACATGCCCCCATGCAGAGAAATCAATTTATTGAGAACACAAGAAATGTGGAGGAAACTCATGTTCCACTTACAGAAAGGAACTCTAGACAAAATGAAAGCCCTAACAAGACTGACAGAATTCTTGCCTGGACAAGAAGGGTTCAGCCACCAAGCCCTCAAAATGTTGAGATACCAATTATTCAACCCACAACACATATGCCATTAGCAACTAATCCTGTTGAAAAAATTGAGCAAGTAGTGAGAAATGAAAATCAACATGATCACTCTAGGACTCAATTCCAACGAGATGAACCACCTCATGCAAGTGGTAGTCATGTGCTATTGGATCAAGGGAAAAGAAATACCAGACTTAGAAGCAGAAAGGAAAATTTTGCAATACCTACAAAATATGAACCTGCCCAAGCCTCAACAAGTCAGCAAGTATTTCCTGAGACACAAGTTAGAAAACCTACAATTGATTCTCCTCACATTCCAATGCCAATCCAATCTCCTGTGCACTTGGTAGAACCAACACCATTGCTTGCAGAACATCATAGCCAGGTTCCACAGACTCATAAGACTGTTGTACCTAGGCCTTTGAGTCTGAATTGGGGTGATGAAGCAAATGAATTTTTGCCAATCAATGGTTATCCATTCATCCCAAATAAAGGCAAGACACCTGTCAGAGCATCAGGAGGAGCGCCACCATCACCCCCACCACCAGATGATCCTGGAAATCATAGTGAAGGGAATGACCCAAGCAGAAGTAATGATGAGAACAATAGAAACAATTCCCACAGGAATGGCGGACCCAATGGATCTCCTCCACCACCAAATGATGGCGGACCTCCAAAAATACCTTGTGGAAAATCTAATTGTTGCTGCTGCAAAGATGGAAGAGATGGAAGGGACGGCAGGGATGGACGTGATGGCAGAGATACCAATGAGCGTGATCCAGAAAGAGAGGAGCAGAAAAGAAGGAATGAAGAAAACCACTAGAGCTCTGGCAAGAGAGTCAAAGCTTGACATCAACAAACCAACTCCATTTGATGGATCTAACAGAGCTGCTTGGAGAGCATTTTTAAATTCAGTACTGATAATGTTCAATGCAAAGCCAATGACTTACTCTACAGATAATTCTAAAATTACATTTGCCGCATCATACCTTACAGGAGCTGCAGCAAAGTATTACAATAATCTAGTAGAACAACAGGCCAATGGAGAGAATGAATCCTTCATTCCATCATTGAATATCTGGTCTGAGTTTGTTAAGCTGTTTGGACGCATGTTTGGTCTCCATGATGAGAAAATGCATGCTCAGTCACAACTAGACAAATGTCTACAAGTTCCCAGGGAGTCATTTGCAGACTTTTTAGTCAAGTTTGAAGATATTGCTAACCGCACTACTTACAATGACCCTGCTAAGAGATGGAGACTTCTGAATCAGATCCGACCAGATCTGCGCAACCGCCTAACAATGGTTGGCAATTTACCAGAAACATATCAGGATGTTGTCGATAGACTACTAGATATTGATGGCACAACGAGAAGCATTCAATGACTCCGGACTTGGAAACAATTTCAGTAGTGGAAACAATCGAAATGCAACCATCAATAACCAACCTATTGACCGCAACCAGACTGGAAATGGTTACCGCACATCTGCAAATGCAATTTTCAACCAGGAATTAATCCACCAAATAATCGCCCAATACAAGCGCAACCACAGGGAGCCACCACATTTACTAACACGCAGACTCAAAAGACTACCTACTAGAATGAATCCAAATAATTCTAGAAATAATAATGTCAATGAGGCACCAGCTGTAGTAAGAATGGCATGGGTCACTCAAGAAGAATATGACCAAAGACGCGCAAAAGGGGCTTGCACTTACTGTGGTGAAATGGGTCATTTTGCGAGAGACTGCCCACAACGGCGCAATAATGCATCAGGTCGAGCCACATTTATGGACACTTCCAGTGACATACCCAGCAATATTACACTTGAAGTTGAAGATGAAATCTTGGATATTGACAGCACACTCTTGGAAGGAGGCCTGAAGGGGAGGAATATGAAGATCTCACCAGGGAAACGTCCTGAGACTCAGGAAGAATAGGGGAAACCTGAGTCAAAATGATGATACCCCAATAAATCTGCTTGCAGTACAAGAGACACACCACCAGCAATTATTTCTTCAATTTCTCTTCATTCATTTGTTATTAACACTAAATTATTCTCGGAAGACTCACAGATGTACCATGCACTTGTTGATTCTGGTGCTTCAAGGTCATTTATTGATGAATCTTTAGCAAAGAAATTTCCTCACCATATTCACAAACTTCCATTTTCAATCCCCTTAAAGTTATTTGATGGAGAATATTCATCAGCAGGAAACACACTTCAGAATTCACTGTAAAATTATTATATGAGGATGGATCCAAACATGATCTCACCTTGCTTGTTACTCACCTACATCCAGATGCACCATTAGTTCTAGGATTCCCATGGCTACAGAAGTATAA
>JADNRY010000234.1:0-96377 GCA_015501585.1 Rhodocollybia butyracea
GGCAGAAGCGTACTAGTTTGTCACCATGCGGACGAATCACACAACTCACGCGGCGCCACTTTCATCGACTCCTTGTACTACCAAAAAATATGTAAATGAGGAAGAATTGGATATAGTGATGAAGCACTCACATTCATTATGATTAAGTTCTTCTCCATACATATCTACAATGTCATGCTTTGAGCCTACAGGCTCTTCATATCGAGCAGCGGAAGTGAAAATCATTAATTGGAATGAACGCGCGATCCCAGTTTGTAAGTCCTTGGGCCTTCTACTCTTGACTTAGCAAAACCCGTAAACCAAAATAAGAATCGTACCTCAGCAGTGCGACACCACTTTTGCACGCCCAGTTCATCTTCTGAGGTCAAGGTCCCGGTTTTGGCGTGCACACACTGAGTATCCTGAAAAAGGAACTTGCAGGCGAACCAAGTGCCAAGTCCAAGAGTTCTCAGGGATTTGGAGCACCACCTATTGACGAGATATTTTACAACATCATCATCTACCCATCATTGAACACCGAGTGTTTCGAAACTTCGGCAAGGAAATTGCGATAGCGCTACTTTGCCACGCTTCACCGCCTGCAATCGCATTAAAACTTGAACATGGCATGACCCAAAAAATATCCGTACCGTCATCATTGACCTAAGAGTTTCCGACGTTTCGTCAGGATAGGCATCCAATATATGGAACAGGGCAATCTCCGTGGACGATATAATCTCGGGAAAGTATTGGCGCAGGTGATAAAGATTGCGTAGGATAGTAGGTTCTCGTGTTGATAGAGGCAAGCGGTAAAGTTCCTCTCGATGATGGGGAGACAACAGAGAAGATCCTCCAAGCCACGCAATCGTTCAAGTCGAAGCTGAGATTGCTGGTAGAAATTTCTCTTCTGTTGTTGTAAAAGTGGACCGAACACCTGAGCGCTGTTTGTCGTGATATCATTCGAGGCAGATAGAACATCTGTAGAGCAACAATGTGAAATAAGCGTCGACAGCTCTTTGAGGTGTTTGGCAGCGGGATTTTGCATCTGTCCGAAGGGGGAGTCTGAGACAGTGCGCCTTCGTAGTTCGTCTGTTTGTCTGGCAGGAAGCTCTGAGATGTAGCAATGGAAGTTCATGACTTTGAGTCAGAAATTCAGCCACCGCTAATACCTCCGAGTATTTAACTCTGAAATATGGAACGTCCTTCATTTTCATCGTCTCACGATGTCCCGACAAGCAAGAACCCTGCCTCTCAAAGCGAGTCGAAGGAAACGTAGGATGAAGGGTGAGTCCTGATGCCAATCCAGCACTTCTGTATACGGACGCCTTGGACTAAAACCTTCCTGTCAGTTAATGATAGGAAGACGAGAGAATTTTATCGCACAGCAAACTGAGAGTTATTTCCAAACACAACATATGGCAGAGCTCCCCTTTCTTCGTAGAATGAGGGTTCGATACACCAAAAGTCGAGTTCCTGGATATACGCAGACTAACGGACATTTGCAGCAGGTTTTACCAAACATCGAACAACCAAAGGGAGCCTGCACAGCTGGTTAGCCAGTCAATTACTTTGCTCGTGCACTCACCTTACATCAATAGATATACCAAACAGTGCACCAAATACACCAGAGATACCAACTGCACCAAATACACCAAACGTACAATATCCGAGTCCTCGTGCAGGAAACCTTTTGACGCGACAGATGGCGTACCGTGACCTCGCAGAGCTATTTCCCTAATACTTAAGCCTCAGTTATGATCGTCGAATGAATGAAAGCACATACTGATCATTTGCAAAAAGTTCTATACTAGTGCCTATAGGTCGGCGGTAGCTGAATTCAACAGCCTCGCACCGGGCTGGATATATATCGAATGACGCCCGCGGTTTTGTCAGTTAGCGTCTTCCAGACTTAGTGCTCAGCGCTCAGTACTCAGTACTCAGTAGAGAGAAGGATGAATCATGGCTTGTGGTGGTAACAAAGTTATCTTATCTAATTTAAGCATCCAGTTTCAATTTCAGTGGATGACACAAAACTGACAGTGCGCCTATGTGTGATATTCTCCAACACAGCTGCTCTCTTAGTGCCTGCAGCACATAGCCGTCTTATCATTTGTGTTTTATGGTTTGATAAATAAGGCACTGAAACACCCACTTTCAATCTGTGTTGTGGACGTTCTGTCAGTTCATGAAAGTTGAAACAGATTCACATTAGTACTAGTATATTGTCTGATATGTATATTTACTCCGAAAAAAAATGATTGACATTCATCCAGTAAGTTCATCTCAGTTGCAAAACAAAAGGCAGCGCCCTCGTGGGGAATTGAACCCCAATCTACCTCCAAATGCATTTACCGCGGAGCTAACAAGTAAGGTTGTGCTAACCATTGCACTACGTGGGCTGTATAATTTATACAGTGCAACTGTCAAAGGTGCTGAGGAAGGAATTTGTCATAAGCAATTGCTGCATTGTACTCAGATGTGCCCTGGTCATTTTTGGGTCGGTTACTAACTCGGGACTGTTACATGCGAAAATATTTCCTGACCTTTGTAGATTCAATAGGTATAACCAGTAACGCCGGTACACGGCAGTGCCCGCTACCTCCCTAAGCAAACACCTGAAAGCATCCAACAAGGCCAAGGCCTCACAACATTTCTGACAGCTCAAAAGAGATACGACATGCGCGACATATGCCATGGATGTTCTTCCAAATCTTGGAACAAGCGCGATCGAAAACTCAAGCACCATAAGACCCTCTACCCTAAAGAGGTAGCGGGAATAACATAACATTACAGTTTCCGATTCGCGCGAGACTTTCGCAAACGAGGCATGGTCGACTGAATCTTTTGAAACAATCGTACAAGTCGTTACGGCTCTATATATTCAAGGGTGGGTCTCACTTTGCGTTCAAAATGCAGATCAGACTTCAAACTTGAGTCAGAAGCAAGTCAGAAGACTCAGAAATTGCTTACTGGGAGCTCGAGAAAAAAGAAGAGATATGGGAACTAAGTATAGATGCTATCCACTCCAATTCTCACGTTTTATCAAGATGGTATGATCCTGTATGATCTCGAACAGTTACCATAGTCATCTGATATTTTCACTGATGCAGCAATCTCATATAAATGTTCCCTCTGTTCTTTCACTCTGCGACTTTGTCCTCCCAACTTAGTACTCCTACCGGTATGGCCCCAGAACCCATCAAATGTCCTGTATGCTATTGGGAATTTTCCGTAGCTGGGTACCTAGAGCGACACATAAAACAGACTAAGGATGATGCGCATAAGCAGGAATTCGTGCGCCAAGAGAGAACACAAATAGATAGAATATCCAAAACTATTGAAAGAGTAGAAGCACTTGCTTGTTCTCGCCTTCCCAGCCATGCACAGCATCAGCCTTTACAACAGCCTAATGATAATCTAAAATTAGGCTCCAACGAGGCCATGCATGTAGATTTGTACAACATAAATGACCAAGAAGAATATAGCGATTCCGAAGATGAAGACAGTTACTCCAACTTTGGACTTGACCCTGGTTACGGAGATGAGACTGATCATGGGAATTCAGACATTGAAGACAATGTGTCTGATTGTCCATCATTACTTTCACTGTCCGATGATGAATCTGACTCTTCCAGCTGGCAAGGAGGTATGTTCAGCTTTATTTAAAATCTTGTAGTTGTGCAACTACTAATCAGTGAATGACTCAATCATATGCAGACTTCGAAGATGATGATATGCCAGATGTGTTAATGGAGCCTGAAGCAGAAGCCGGGTTTGACTTCCTACCCCCCCTGAAACCGGCTAGCCCAAACTTCCCCGATTACTCAACAAGTGGCATCCACTCTGATCCCACATATCCATCTGAAGACATTGATATGGGAGAGGTTTCTGAAACTGGCTCCTCTAATTTGGATACTGGGGCCTCTTCTATGATAGACCATGACTCAGATATGAACGCCTCTTCTGACCCCGAGGCCTCAGGAGAGTCTGAGGCTTCTTCATCTCCAAGACGTTTCAATTTAGCCGGCATCCTCAACAGTGTTGATGACAAAGATGAGCCAAGAACTTGGCAATGGAACGATACTGCTGGTAAGGTGATCAACAAACGTAAAACTGTCTATGAACGATGGGAAAGTATTTTAAAATCGAAAGGGCAACAGGAACTTAGTAGTGGTACTACTACTCATGATGATAATCTTGATCAGAAGTGCTATCACCCTTTTGCTTCCCAGTTGGATTGGGAAATTGCACAGTGGGCAGTCACAGAAAAGATTTCTCAAAAAGCTCTTGATCGCCTGCTTAACGTTCCTCAGGTAAAGTCTTTCAAATATTTTTTGATGACTCGCTCCAGTGGCAGTAGTCACTGAGAAGCTGTAGTAGTATTCAAGGTTGTTGACTTTTCAAATCTCATAGGTACAGCAAAAATTAGGTCTATCTTATGAAAACTCCCGAGGTATGCTAAAGTGCATTGATGAAATCCCCGAGAGATGTGGAAAATGGCGGACTAAACAATTATCATTCCGTGATAAACCTGGTGAACATTTCACTGTGTATCATCGGGACCCAGTTGAAGCAATCAAAGCACTCTGGGGTGATCCTGCCTTTGCTGAACACTTGGTGTACAAACCAGGAAAGCTTTTTCGTGGGGCAGAACAGACTGAAAACAATCGTATCTACTCTGAGATGTGGACTACGGGTTTTTGGAATGCAGTGCAGGTGTGTAATTGAACTTATCCGTCGGCTGCCACTTCTTGCAAATCTCAATTCAAAACCTAGCATGCAATTCCAGTTGGAGGGACAGTCTGTCCTGTGATTATAGCCTCTGATAAAACAAATCTGACCAGATTCTCAGGGAACAAATCGGCGTACCCGGTATATCTCACAATTGGCAATTTGCCCAAGGCTGTAAGGAGGAAGCCCAGTGCCCGGGCATGTGTCCTTATTGCTTATCTCTCGGTCGATAAGCCGAATAAACAAGGCCTTACAAAAAAAGATCTTAAATTACGAACGTATGAAATTTTTCATCGTTCTATGGCTCATGTGCTGGAACCATTAAAATCTGCTGGAAATCCAAAAACAGGGGGGATAGAAATGGTTGGAGGCGATGGCAATGTGAGGAAAGTCTATCCTCTGCTCTGTACATATGTTGCAGACTATCCCGAACAATGTCTCGTAACATGCACAAAGTATGGCACCTGTCCAAAGTGCCAGCGAAAGGCAAATGACTTGGGTCTTGCCAGTGCTGGGGATTCTCGGACGGTGTTATGGACCCTAGGAATAATGAAAGAAGCTCATGATACTTCAGTAGCTAATCAGAAGGCTACTCCGGGCCAAGATTCAAATTCCACGCGAAAAAGCAAGAGTCGCGCACATACCCTTGCTATGAAGCACGATGTTGCTGGGGGAATTGAACCTTTTTGGAAAGACTTTCCTCTAACGGACATTCATGATTGCATCACCCCTGATATTCTCCACCAGTGTTATCAGGGAGTATTCAAGCATCTACTTAAATGGGTGCAAGAAATTGTAGGTGAAAATGAACTTGATGAGCGATTCCAAGTCCTACCGCCTACATGTGGAGTACGTCATTTCAAAAAGGGGATAGCAGATTTCAGCCAGGTAACTGGAACTGAGCATAAGCACATAGCACGTATCCTCCTTGCATCTCTAACAGGCAAAGTTGACCAAAGGGGAATCGTAGCTTGCAAAGCCTTGTTGAATTTCATACACCTTGCTCAGTATCCTTCACATGATGAGGATACCCTTGGCTATATGGATTTAGAACTAAATGTCTGGCACAAAAATAAGGCTTACTTTGTCGAACAACAGACTACCAAAGATCAAATCAACATTCCCAAATTCCATTCTCTGCTTCATTATGTAAATTCCATCAAGTGGCTTGGCACAACTGATAACTACAACACAGAAGCATTTGAGCGTTTCCATATAGACATGGCAAAAGAAGCCTGGGATGCCACCAATAAACGCGATCACTTCCCTCAGATGACCCAGTGGCTTTCAAGACAAGAAAAAATATCGTCATTTGATTTTTATAGAAACTGGATTAATTCTACTAGTACCAATCAGGGTGCACAGAAAAATGATATTACTCTGAAGCTTGATGTTGCCAAACTTGGGTTGAAAAAGAGACAGATTCCGAACAGTGATCAAAGAGCCGCCACTGCTACTCCTGCCAGTACTAGTAATGCTAATACCAAAACATTGCTGCAGACCAACATCCGAATAGCTAAACACCCACATGAGACAAAAAAAAGTCTTAATGCAATTGCAAATTCTCATAATGCACCTGGTTTTATACCGGCATTGAAGCTTTATATAAACTCTCTTCTTCCAAAAGAAGGACAGGTTACGAAAGCAGAAGCTTTATCAATAGGATGTCTTCCTTTTACTTTACTCGATGTTTGGCACCATTTTAAATTTACACCTGTGAATCTGTTTGATGATGCGTCAGATGTGCCAAAAGAAATAGTAAGAGCTGCCCCTTCTTCCATCAAAAAAAACTCCAAGTCAAAGTCAAAGTCTCGATATGATACAGTGATAATATTGATCAATGATGAAGCTGAATCTACGGCAGTAAGAGGCTGTAGGGTTGCCAGACTTAGGGTCATATTCCGGCTCCCTAACGTGGTAAAAAGACTTGGGCAAAGATCTGAAGAGGACGCTCCCCCAAACTGGCCCAAGGCTGAAACACCTCTTGCATATGTTACATGGTTTTCTCGATTTAAAAGTGTACCTGATAGTAAAAATGGAATGTATCGCGTACAACCATCAGTCAGTGCCTCGAATGGCACTCCTCAAGGTGAAATCATTCCATTGTCAGATATTAGACAGAGTTGTATGCTCGTACCAAGCTCGAGTGATTGGGAAGGAAACGGCTGGACTTCAGACAATATACTGGATAAGTGTCCAGCATTTTTTGTGAATAATTTTCAGAGTAAATATACATATCAGACGATATATTGATTATCAACTTCCACTCCGATCCCATCGTTTCAAACCTACAGAGTCTCGCTATGATATCTTCGAATGTCGCTAAATTCGATGACTGCGCTGCTGTTACCTTGGTCCAATCACGTTGGTCCAGACCTAGAAGTTTGGAGCGGTCAAGCAAGCGCGCGAGGATCATGTATGCAGACTTTCACACTCAAATTCCCTGTCGATAGATTGGGCTCTTGATTGGGCTGGTTTCCAGACTTTACACTTTACAAGTCTGTTGTCTTTCCATCTCGTCTTTTCTTTATCTTTTCTTCGTATATTTCGCTACTAGCTAGAATACTAGTGTTGGTATATTGTATTTTTTTGGAGAAATACTGTAAATACACATATACAGACTTATAGTGCATCAGTAAAACGTAAGTGAGCTGGAGCCACTCGAAACGGCTCAGGCACTATGCAGCCGTTTCGAGTGACTCCAGCCTAGTGGCTCCCGGCGCTGTACAGTGCCGGAAAGCGGCTTCCCGTGCGCGGTGTCTTGTTTAAGCAAGAACGGTAGACCTGGCGACAACAAGTACTTGGACCCTAAATTGGACACCCTAACCACTCCCCCATCAGCACGTTTCAAATAAGTAGTGATTAATCTGCCTTTGTAAATCGTGGAATATCATTTGCCTTGATTGTGAACATCTTGCGTCGGCTGAATGGTACTGTATCATCAATGACAAGACTTTCTCATCCTATTCCCCGTTGATGAAGCACATCTTATATGAACTTGGGGCTTTACCAGTTTCCACCCTCAATTTGAGGAGATTGGAGCCTTCGTTAAACTTGTCGTTAAAGGTAGTCTTCCTAGCAACGTGCCAGTTATTACTACTGCAGCATGTGCACCAGGTGAAGCTATGCATGCACTTTGCACATCGTTGGGGATGAATGGAGCTTCCTTTGGACTGTAATACGATATTACACAGCCCATGCCAGCTGAAAGTGCCAGTCCCATACAGGTCCCTACACCAACGCAGGCGGCGAGCTCGACTCCGGTAAAGAAGGTAAACTATGAGGCCAACGCAGGGATGGTACTAGCCAATGCCCGTAAAGACTAGCTGTTACAGCTACCTATCTAATTCTACCCTAACATGATTATGATCTTATTAGTACTAATGTAGAGAAGTACTACCAAGGTCCAATAGTGTAAAGGTTAACATGCACGATGGCTTGATGATAGACCTCCGTGAGATCCAGGTTTGAGTCCTGGTTGGACCGTACTGTCAACCAGGACTTATGGCCTCGTATTTTGATTTCTTTTGGCAGTGACTCAAAGTAATTTTCTTTGTGAGCTATGAAATGGCTATGTTATACTGGAAGATGAGTTGCTTTGCGTACTGTCCGACGCGTGTCATATTCTCCTTCTCCTCACGAAAGCTTATAACAACATAATTTTCACGTGATTTCGGACTCTTTCAATTTCACTGCCATTTCCAGTCGTTGACCATCATCATGACACTGACAGCCATCTCTTTCCACCTCACCTGCATGGGCCCTGCAGAGCAGATCTTTACACTTCTGAACCTGATTTCAACCAATCACTGGCCTTCCTGGAAACTGAAAGAGATTTTTTGTCACTGATAAGTGTAAGCCTGGGCTTACCAAGTTTCTATAATGTGCATATATAGTGGCCGGTGACTTTGAATGTCACTGGCTACTATATATGCACATTATAGAAACTGTGGTAAGCCCAGGCTTACAGTAAGCTTTCGCACATTTGACATCTTTCTTGCTTTAGCTTTCGCTTATCGCTGAAAAGCTTTAGATGTAGACATGGATTCACCGGTACGCTCTGTCAATGTGGATGAGGGGATCCTCCTGCCGAGCCTCCAGACAACTCCAGCTGTGTATCCAGTGTTTCCGCAACAGGTGTCCCTCAGGCACAAAGTGTTCGTTAGCACAATCTCTTTCAATCTTGATTGTCATTACTGTAGCTGACACGGTCTACTGTTTTCTCCACCCCAAGCGTTTTATCGGAAAAGGCTACCAACTCTGATAAACTTCATCCACGCGACGCAATGGATGCACAATTAGCTCACGACCTCACTGGTGCATAATGCCAATCTCGCTTTCTTTTCATTACTTGTTCGTTATCTCTTCCATTTCGCACCTGAGTTTTGATGTTCATCGCTCAGCAATGACGCTACCACTACGAACCTCGAGATCTAGAACACTGATGTTTCTTCTGGTCACCAGATCTTGATCTCAAGTGATGTTCCCTTGTGACGACTAATCAGGGTCAGTGGTGTCATTTCTCTGCTTCCTTGAGTGGTATCCCATACCTCTTTACAGAAAAATCCACTCGACATTCTTTGGTTATATCCATGCGTACGTCTCACCCTCTTCGATGCAGAAAAGGTGACTCTACAGTAAGCGACGCACACTTCATTTCCTTACATCTTTACATGTCATTCACATATATCTCTTTGTCGACATTTCCTCACAATCATATGTGGTTGGTGGCAGTGACGAAGGCCAAAGTCGATTAACAACGGAAAAGGCATAACAAGGGGTGTGTATCCTATCTTATAATACATTTCCGTTTACTAATCTGAGAGCGCTCTCTGCTTGACTTGTGAAGGGATCAACAACCGCTCGGAACTCTCAGCCGCTGAGTCGCTGAGTCGCTGGGTCTAGGAGTTGTATGAATTATAGGCTCCCTCCTTTTGCCCTTCTAGCCGAAGATGCGATGGTTAAAAACACTTGTTGTAAACGCCGCAATTTGGTCGCTTGGTCGTCGTAGTTCAATACTTATCTTGTCATCATTTGACCTCCGACTCCTGGCCGGAAATACATAGATCTGTAGACAAATCAGGGATGTTGCAGATGAAGAGACTGTCAATTTCACTGAGACAGCAGTTGGTTGGGAGAAGTATCGATCTTGCCGTTATAAGAAAGCTTTCGAAACTTGGTTAACGTCAACGCTGAGCGCTCATGCACATACCACGTGATGCACAATAATAAATTCCTATTTGTCGTGGGAGTTACCGCTTCCCTTCAATGTTCAGGTTGCGCTATGCGCTTACATCTGGTACTTCTGCTTATACTTTCTCTCCTTAACATTCAGGCCCGCGGGATGACAACCCAATGTAATACCATCTCCTGTTGTTTCATTTGTCTTTGCTACTACCTTACCCGCACTGCAAGCATACCCCGAGGGCTCGTCTTTGTGGCCTGGCGGATTGCTGCTTTGCCTTTTTTCTTTCTTCTTCTACCTCCTTACCATTAACGCCCTGAGCCGACTTATCCTCGTCGCATTCTCTACTGCATTTCTGACTACTTCTACCTCACAGTACACTCAGGAAAAGAGTTTAGAGCCTATGCGCTTTCTCCCGGCCTGCCAATCTGCGGGCCTATGGAGTACGACGTGTCTCTGGCTCTTGACCGGTATATCGACTCCCTCTCTGACGACGTAGACCTAGAGAGCGACTGCAATGACTGCGACTATTGCGTCGAAGGCGCACCTTCTTTTCCACCTTCCGCCGCTAGCCACGGCTCGCCTCCAGCGTCCTCTGCTGCAGGAGACCGCAGCTGCTACGAGTTCTCCTCTGTCGCCCACGCCCCTTCTTCTGTGCACAGCGATGAAACCTCGTTCTCTTCTGCCCCTGGGAGCCGCGCGCCTCCCTCTCCTGAGGGCGACCCCGGCGCTTTCCCGCTTCCATCTTTTGGGCTCGTTCATCCGCTTCTTCACACCGCAGAAAGCGATGCCCTAAAAGCACCAGCTCAGCTGCCTCTGGATTAAGGGAAGGCAGCTCGAAGGAAGAGAAAAACCCAAAGAAAGCATGAGCAGCGAAGCGTTAAACGAAAGGTTGATCAGCCGGCCCAACCTCTTCTGCAGAAGGCTCTGAAAGAGGTTGCACGCCGTCGTGCTGCAGAGGCGCAAACCCTCAGCGCCGGCGATTCTTTTTCCACTGAAGACCTTCCTGTCAACAAGGGTGCATGGTCAGGGCTCAGGCAAATCTTTGAGAAAATACTTCCAGACGTTGCTGCGCTTACTGGTGAGGAATATAAGCTGGAACTTGTTCCATGGAATGGAAAGTGAGTGGGTCCATGCCTTCGAATTTGTTTTATTTGCTTACGCAGCACGAACTGCTCTAGGGATTGTTATGTTGTCGTAGATAAAGCAGGCCGTATCATCGCAGTTCTTGCCGGCAAACCTAGGGATGATAATTGGGATGCAGTTATGACCGAACTTACGGCCCAAATCAAAGATGCTCGCGGCAGTATGACATTCAGTAAGAAACAGGAAGCTCATAAAAGAGGGAAGTTTCCTTCGGTTGCTGTAGGTACATCGTTTGGCGGGGGTAGTAAGGTATAGGCGCTGATTCTCCATCCCATCCCCAGCTAATTTTTCAACCGCAGAGACCTGGTACAATGGCTTTCTATGGTGTAGCCAATCGTGCCATCCTTGTCAGCCTTATTGCATCTTCTGGCTTCTGTCGTCTTGTTGGGTTTGCAAACTGTAAGCTACTCCCTCCTTTTATTGATATTTAATTTCTAATTGTTTTCTTCTATAGCCATCTTCCAATGCTTTGCGGTGAATACGTTTGGATTGTACAATGAAAACCTCAACAACCTTTTTGCTTCCAATCCTAGACTTACTCGATGGTTCAACGGTGTTTTCGCAGGCGTTTCCTTTAACCTCGGCCCATGTACAGTCACCTGGCCTCATACTGACTGCCACAACCTTGCTTTCGGATGGTGTGCTATCACTGCTCTAGGTAACTTTGATCCAGATCGCGGCGGGCATATGATTCTCTGGGACCTTGGTCTTGTCATACACTTTCCTCCTGGATCTACGATTCTCATTCCCTCTGCACTGCTGACCCACTCGAATGTGCCCATTCAACCTGGAGAAGAACGTTACTCAATTATTCAGTATTCGTCTTCAGGTCTTTTTCGTTGGGTTTACAACGGCTTCCAGTCCGATAAAGACTTCATGGCAGCTGCGACGCCTGAGATGAAGATGAAGAGAGAGGAGGATCGAAAAGCCAGGTGGGGAAATGGGCTTCAGATGTTCTCTATATGGGAAGACCTTTGTAATCAGTACGCTAAAAAGTAATTGTGTTGGTATCAATTTTTTCGTTGGCTTTGGAGCAGTCAAATATCTCTGCAAAAGAAATAATTACATCGGTCCAATGGTGTAGTGGTTAGCGCACATGGCGGTAGTGGACGGCGGAAGGCTGTCCCGTGAGGCCCAGGTTTGAGTCCTGGTTGGACCATTCCTTTTTTTTTTTTCAAATTACTTTCAACATAGATCTTTTTTGGGTTTCTCAAGGGATTCTCAAGGGCTTCGCGGTCAAGGTTGCATTTTTTCAAGGACAACAGGCAAGTGTACTGGAGTTGTAATACAATGTTAAAGAGAATGCTATTTCTCACCCTTGAGCGCTCATTTGTTTCAACCCATGACAGCACTTAGCTCACAGAGCTTGTTTAAACCTTGACGATAAAGACATAAACGAACAGCTTCGATCTTTCTCGGGCCCCTCTGTCGTTTCAGAGGCGCGAAAAGTAATTCAACTGGTATCGAATGTGATGGATGAAGACATCAAAATTGTCGAGGCTCAGATGGAGAAACTTGATGCTCAAATCGAGGTTCTGTTTTCTGACCGACGTAACCTTGGCCATGAAATGGAGATACCGCGAAAGCAGAGAGAAAAAATCAAATTTTTGCCATCTCCCTTTTGGATAGTGCCGGACAAAATATTAGCGATAATTATGGAGTACGCATGCGCAGAAAACTATCTGAAGAGCCACTGCTACACCTCTCTCCCTGCCATCGCTATAGGTTCCGTTTGTCATCGTTGGTACAGAATCGTAAAAGGATTACCAAAACTCTGGTCCAACTTAACAGTAGAGACAACCATTTCTAGGCCGGAAAACTGGGGAGCGCCTGAACGTTCAGTGGCTAGCTTTTCAGATAGGATCGTCGGGTTTCTGGAGAAATCTCATCAGGTTCCGTTAAACATAACATTGCTTGCAAAGGGTACACAGCCCCTTCACTGGCATGGCCCTCTTACCTTTCCTGGCCTAACTATGCTCACAAACGAAAGTCATCGTTGGAAGATGTTCAGATACACTGGAGATAATTCAATCTCTGGTTATAATATACTCTCTGGCCTTGAATTTCCCCTTCTTGTTGAGCTGGATATCGGTGGTGGAAAAGGTGCCAGTGCCGCCGATCTTTGTCGGTTCGAAACTTCCCCGAAACTTCGTGCAGTTCGGGGTTTTGTTGAACCAACGTCTCTACTGCCAATCCCCACCATCATCTGCCAAAAGATTACAAAATTTTGTGTCGACGGACACTTAGAGTCCCTGGAAACATTGAAGAAAGTTCTGGATTGCTGCGTTTCTCTGACTTTTCTCGAGATCAGTTTCATAGAAGACTCTATCAGACTTGAGAAAGCCAGCAAATACCCCAACATCACTTCACTTGCTACAAGAGTAGAGGCTTTATTTCTCTCCTTCAATTTTCCTTCTCTGGCCGAGCTCGTGGTTGATGGTGGCAAGGAGTGGTCAACCGAGGCATTTGAATCCTTCGTGTCGAGATCAGAATGCATGATCACTGCATTTGTTATCAAAAGGATATCTCTAACTGATGATAACCTTCTACGAACCCTCCATCTCATGCCATCTCTAACTTCCCTCGAAATTGAGGACGCCGCCACAATTTACCGCAATCATCAGAGACAAAGTCCAGTCACTTTAAAGCTGATGTCAGCGCTCACTGTTTGGGATGATATCTCCCTTGTTCCGAAACTACACAGTCTCTACCTGTCTTCTGATAGCTGTTGCAGCCACTCTGAACTCGTTTCAATGGTTCAATCACACTGGTTTCCACTGGGTTCAGAGCGGTCTGCAGCAATGTCAAGGGGACAAGGCTGCATACGGTCTGTTATTCTCAAGTTTCCGTTCGGCACAGTCGATCGCAAAGTTTATGAGCCATTAGAGAATTTGGATAGACGTGAAGGTTTGTGAGTAGTGCTATTAGAATTCGTGCGGGATGATGACTGGGTCTGTTATAGTTCTATTTTTCTTTGTACATTTTGCTGACGGTATTGGTAGTGGTAGCGGTAGTATAACCAATGTGGTCCCATTTAGGAACTGCCGGGGCCCCATATCACGCTAAATACTTGCCTGGGATGCGTAGCCAATGCGTAGCTATGACTTGAGCTGTGATCAGCACTTGCAGTGCCATATTTATAGTAGACCCAAATTCGAAGGTATCAGGAGTTTTAAAAACATATGTTGCAGTGCGTTTGCGGCGTGACAAGCATAAGAACAATGATTCAACATGAAAAAGAAAATAATTCATAGTTGTGGCTTTCATCGATAGGGCTCGTTAATAGATCACGTGCTTACGACTAACAAGCGCTGGGTTTTGTATCTTGCTTCAAACCGTTCACCGATGAAAATAAAAATAGAGTCTACTGCAAGACTTGGTACGTATTTCTTGCTTTTGTGCTCCATTATCACTGAAAAGCTCCATCCTTCTTTAGTGCGCTCTGTCAATGTGGATGTTACACCGCCTTCCAGTGCTTCTCCCTCATAGATGTTGCAAAAAGTGTTTGTTAGTAGGTGCGTACAATTTCTTTTCTTATTACCATCGCCCTAGCTGACGCAATTACCAGTACTTTTCTCCCCTTTAAACACTTTATCGGAATAGACTAGAGGCTCCGACAATCTTAAATCTCATATGAGTCTTCGGCTCACAGGTGGACATGATGGTCGCAACCTACAAGAAGTGGGAGATTCGGTGTCTCCTAAACGGAATCAACTTTATGCTAGTTATCAAACACGGGAAGTGTGTGCATATCTTACTTTTCGACAGCTCTATTGAGAGGTTGAGCATAAAATTCTTCGACGTGTACTCGAAGCCATACTTTCGTGAATGCACGTTGCTGTATTCGCTTCAACAATCATTTTTAACTAATTTTGCAAAAGCCTATTGTCCCGTTCACAATGGCAACACTTTCCTTGTGCGAGAAGGAATGCGTGCTGTGGAATTTGAAGCCGTTGAGCCGAATTGTTGCACAAGCTACTGCCATCCGCACAGGTTCAAATCTTGTATCCATCCGCCTGAAAAAATCCGACTAAAACGTTTTACTTGCAGAGGACGATCCAGCGAAGGTGATTTTACCTACCTTCGAATCTATTTCCAGACGCCGGGTCAAGTCGTTGGTAAGTAATAAGTACCTTTAAATGTAGCCGTTGAAGATCCCGATGCTCCCTTTGTTCGGTCAATCTCATACCGTTCAACGGATGGACATCATTTTGACTCGATCAATAAACAAATCAACGCGCTGAAAAGGGACGTAAACAAACGGGAGGCGCAGAAGAAGGAAGTGATCGATGTTATCGAGCAAGAATTGCTTGTTGTCTGCTCCAGATGGTAAAAGGCTTCCGGGCGAAGTAGAAATCCATCGGAACAGCGTTCGATACCAATCTCCAATGGGTCAGAAAGTCAGTGAGTACTTGCCTTGAAATATCGCTTGACGTTATTAACTTAATACAGTGTAGATGTGCTACTCAACAATATCAAACACCTTTTCTTTCAGCCTTGTCATTGTTCATGTGCACCTTAGATCCCCAATTCTTGTCGACAAGAAGAAAACATTTGTCAGCTACATTTTTTCTGTTATGTTATGTATAGCTTACCTTTGTTCCAGGATGTCCAACTCTTCCGTGAGGCTACAGATGTTCAATTTGACGAAACAGGAAGCATAAATACCGATGACGAGGATGAAATTGAGATGTAGCACCAAGAACAGAAGCGAAGGTAAATCTTACACAAGGAAATTAAGGCGACCGCAGAAGCCGCTTCCTCATCTGTAAGTCGCATGCCCTCACTTGCACACTGCTTCATCTCATTTGAGATTCCGCAGAATGGAGAAACACTGGAGCTTGACATTCTTTTCTGAGAACTGGCTTTCAAAGGTGTCCCCTTCCGTACTTCCGTTCGACTAGCCTACAACAGACTGCTTAATTCATCTCATGGATCCTCTATTTTTGTTTGTCACTCTGTCCGACATAGAGATTGCTTCACTTGAGCGTGTGCAGTACAGTCTCAAGCAATTTGATCTGTGTTTGATTTTCAAGAATTTTACCAAGCTACCGTTGCATATCCACATAATCTCAAAGCTCGTCAACGGACAATGTCAAAAATTGGCTAGAGTGAGTTGATTTTCTTTCTACATCGAGTCGGTGCTAATCGACTGTCCCTACCCGGTGCGAGGCGGCGATATTCTATACCAATGCGGCATATCGTATTACCCCAGTGCACCCAGCTCAGCGGAACGCTCTCTGCTTGGCATGGGAGGGGAAGGGAAGTCAGGGCAGAGTACGCAGTGTACTTTGTGCTTGCATCCCCAATTTACAAGTAGCAGGGCCTCTGGGCCTGCTAAACCCTGCTAACGGGTGTCGACAACTTCTTCGCTATTTCCTTGGACCTTGAAGGAGATGAGACGATTCTCCACGTCCCTCGCCCTTACCCATCGCGAAGACAAGTCTTCTTTGAAATCTTTGACTTTTTTTTTTGTGTCATATCCCGCGCAGCTGCTAAACCCTGCTAACGGGTGTCGACAACTTCTTCGCTATTTCCTTGGACCTTGAAGGAGATGAGACGATTCTCCACGTCCCTCGGCCTTACCCATCGCGAAGACAAGTCTTCTTTGAAATCTTTGACTTTTTTTTTTGTGTCATATCCCGCGCAGCTGGTTCTTTCGCTGCCTGCCTCTCCTTAATTCCGCGCTGCTTTTTGTTCTCTCGCCAAGACCAGTTTCACTCTCGCCCTTTTGTTTCTTGTGCATCTTGCTGACCCTAATTGTCGTGCGAAGTGCCTTGTTGTCATTCTTCCTTTTCGACACTTCTCATTCGCCGTCTGGTTCGTTCCGCTTCGATGCTTCATATTCACTATCTGATTATATTGCATCGCCATTCCTCTGTTTCGACTACTTTCGTTCGCTGTGCTTGTTTGTTTCCGATTTGCTGTCGCATTGGCTCACTCTCGCCTGCCGTTAGCATTGCACTACGACTCCGACTCTGACATCGTCCTTCCATTGTCTTTCATTGTTCACACTAGTGCGTCTAGTTGCTGTATGCCTACTCGCTCTCCTGATTCTTCAGTATATCTTGCTTGTCATTCCAAACTCAAAGGATGCTTAGATGGTGCTTAAGTAAATTACTTGTATTCCAGTAGTTTTGGTTAAGGATGGTTGCCATGATTTGCGTTCAATTCTTAGAACAGTGTCTCCCGCTCCTACTCTCCGGACATCTAATAAACTTTCTTCATGTACAGAAGACAGTCTGAAAGACTGATGAAGGCGCAGATCCATCATTTCTTTTAAGTTTTTCCAAGCGCCGTCACGTGGTTATTTTCGCGTCTTTCTTCCTTCTTTCATGTCTGGCAGAAACAAACGTCGTAACTCTGCTTCAGTTCATTCTCAGAAAAAGCCGAAAACCTCCAGCTCCCAACCCTCTAAAAAAGCAAATGGCCCCGAAAAGCCAAGACAGGTGGGCCATGTCCAAGCCTATGCGAGGACGTTCGATGCATCTGCAGAGGGCGCAATACCGAAAGGTAAGTTGTTGGACCTCTTTGTAGAACCAGCCAGTTTATCTCGTTCTGCGAGCGCTTAGAATTGAGAAAAGATGGATTGGGTTGGTTCGTCTTATAAGGTTTCCATACCGCACATACTACAACTCCACAGAACTTAATGACCAAGAACAGGCTTACCTTCAACGGTTTCGCGTGGGCACTTCAGGAAACGGTGGGTGATCCGTGCTCCAAGGCGGAATAGTTGCTGACAGGTTCGGCGTTACTACCTCACAAGATAGTACTTCGGATATTCCGCATACCTTGGACGATGAGACCCAGCAAGACAGCGACGTTACAATGGAATACGGTGAAGGAGACGAAGGAGGCGATGGAGACAATGGAGATGAAGGAGACGAAGGAGACAATGGAGATGAAGGAGATGATGTGAGCGAAAATCTACTTCTTTTGATTTTTCCACTAATGTACATACATTCCATTTCTTCAGATGGTTATCGAGGACGTGATGAAGGAGAACAAGAACAAGAACAAACAGAATGGAACCAGGGCAAAAGTCCTTCAAAGCGATCTTGCTTCCGATGCGCTTGCAAAGATAAGTAAACAGGCGGTGAGAAAGGCGATCTGCCTTCTGGATATGTTTCCTTCTGACAAGATGTTTGCCTGGGAAGTACTGGAAGAGGAGTTGGTTTCGCAGCAAGGTGATGATAACCGGATACTCGAGGATTTACGTGAGACCAAGAAGGATCCTCAGGCACTGGATAAGTTGCTACGCTGGGTGAATTCCTTCTGCTCTTCCAATGCTCCCATTCTAAACCCTCTTACCAGATGGGTTATAGCGAATCCGATGTTCGTTATGCCTTAGCGCAACAGACCAGAACACTCGTGGATCCTTATTTTGGTTTTAGCTCAGTGGATGAGGGAGGGCCTCAGGTAAAGGCTTCTTCCTTGTTATTTCCTTTAATTGCTCTAAGAATGTTTTCTTGAGGCGGAATTGGCCAACTGGCTGATGGGCGAAGGCCGATACCACTGTGAAGGTGTCGACTTCAAGGTAATTCTTTTGTCTTTTCCCTATCTTTTTTGTCACTGGTTTTGTTTTATTCAGGAAAGGAAGTCGGGAAAGCCTTTCTATTCTTTGCTCATTGCCCAAATCCTTCGTGCATTCTTAGTTGACGCGCAAAATAAGACGACTTATCGCCTCATAACTACAGAACTGCCTCGACTCCAATGTGTGCCAGGACGTCTGATAGCTGCAGTGACGGCGACGGTATTTGTTTCAACTTCTTGTCGACCTGCTCAAACCCTCATTTGCAGATCTATCACTGTATAACGGAGCATGCAAGTGGAATGAGGCAGAGTATACATATCTCAGCAAAAAATCTCCGGGATCAGTCAGTGAACAACAGTCCATTGGTTTACTGTCACTAACTTGCTTTATCATAATTTTGCTGTAGATACAACGCCATATGGGAAAGCATTGACAGGATTCGGGTGAACTCTCGGGCATACTTCGATTTTCTAGAGAAAAAAACTTATGAAAGAATGAGGTAAGTTGTTGGTCGCACTTATCTAGCTAGGCCCTCATATGTAATGACGCTTTAGAGCACCCAGTCATTCGCTTCTTTCTGTTCAAACATTCGATTATGACGCATTGTCATTTTTTTGCAGAAAGTGAGGAGAAGAAGGACGAGGAGAAGAAGAAGGAGGCGGCAGAGAAGAAGGAAGCAAAGAAGAAGAAGGAGGAGGCGAAGAAGAAGGAAGAGGCGAAGAAGAAGGAGGAGGCGAAAAAACCAGCAAAGAAACCAGCGAAGAAGAACGAGGAGACAAAGAAAGCAACGAAGCCGCTGAAGAAGAAGGAGGGGGCAAAGAAACCAGCGAAGCCGGCAAAGAAGAGGGAGGAGGAGGAGAAGCCGACAAAGGGGGAGAAGCCAACAAAGGGGAGGAGAAGCCGACAAAGGGGGAGGAGAAGCCAACAAAGGGGGAGGAGAAGCCAACAAAGGGGGAGGAGAAGCCAACAAAGGGGGAGGAGAAGCCAACAAAGGGGGAGGAGAAGCCAACAAAGGGGGGGAAGAGCGAGAAGCCAGAGGCGAGGATTACAGAGATAGCGTCGAAGAAGGCAGAGAACAAGAATGCGATAAAGCTAAAGGCGACAAAAGAGGTGAAGACGGCAGGGAAGATGATGAGCGAAACGGAGGAGAACTTGAGGAAGGCGGCTAAGAGCAAGAAGGGGGAGGAGAAGCAGAAGGGGGAACCGGATCCCAAGAGGAGGAGCGTGGTAAACTCAAGCAATGGCGAGAGGTCTGACGCAGAGTCTAACCGTGACAGTGAGGGCGCTGAGTCCGATGAAGTGCCAACCGAGACAGCGAGGGCTTTGACCATGCGTCCGGCGGCGACAACAACAACAACAACAATGGTGACGACAATGGCGACAACGGCGACAACGGCGACGGCGATGGCGACAACGGCGACAACGGCGAAGACAACAGCAACCGCGACAACAACGGCAATGACAGCGACAACGGCAGCGGAAACGACAATGACAACGAGGGCTCCAAGCTCAAACATGAGGACTTGGATGGAAAGTCCAGCCATGAGGGTGAGGGGTTTGACGAAGGGTCCAACCGCGATAGTAAGGGGCCTGGTGACAGTGGCAGCCGCAGGTCCAATGCTGGAGACAAGGGGTTTGGTGCGGTGTAAGACAGTGAAGACACAGGAACTCCCAGAGTGCCCATTGTCGGGGTGGAGGAAGGTGGAGCTTTCAGCATTGAGTCGAAAGCGGAGGGATCAGATCATCGCCCAGACAATAGCCCAAAACTGGACGTTAGGAAGGAAATTGGGAGCAAGATGGGGATAACGGATTTAGAAGATGTGATAGAGCTTGACAGTGACGATGATGCGGATGGAAAGGAGGGAAATATACAATCCCGAGCACGAGCAGGAATTCTGGCAAGGTGGAAGAACAAGACGTGGGAGGGAAGAAACCCAAAGGGCAAAAAAACACCAGAGGAGCAAAAAGCACCGGGAACACTGGGGTGCAGAGAAATCTAAGATCCAAGACAATGGCTGGAAGCAATGAGGGTCGGTGACACAAAATATTCAGTCATTTTTCGCTACTCTTTGCATCTTCCATTCGCTTCATTCACTGTCTGCTCCATTCATCATTTGCTTTATTCGCCTTTCATATCTGCATTTGTTCATTCTGCTGTATATATATTGTCCTATCAAATATCATTTGAGTACAGGAATAATCCGCTGTCGCTTATTTCAGGAAAGCAAAAATGATTTCAGAACTAAATTTAAAACTGCCAGCAGCTCTGTTGAGCTTCCTTGGGTCATTGTTTGAAAGTCGGGGCTCAGCCATAGCTGTTCTGAGGTATGTCTGGGGGTTTGAAGAGACGTTCCGCGACAGCGAAGGCAGACCACAACATCCCTGGGACAGCCTAGGAACATCCCGAGACATTCCTGAGGCAGCCCAGGGCATCCCTAGGACAGCCTAGGACAGCCCAGGGCATCCCTGGGACAGCCTAAGAACATCCTGAGACATTCCTGGGACGTTCTAGACGGTACTGTAGGAAAGTTCAAGTGCAGCCATAGCTATTTGAAGATATATCTGAGGGATTCACAGAGGCATTAGGGATGCTTCCTGGGCAGGACAGGAGGCAAGTCAGTTTCTTCTTCACAAACCTCAACTGCTCACAGAGTATGAAGAATTTTGCAAAGTCATTTTGAAAGCTCTACATGGAACCTTTGTAATAATCAAAGGATGTTTCTCTATCATCCTTGGCAAAGGGGTGTTTTTCCGGATGATATACATGTGCATAATGTACCCTAGAAGATGGAGTCCGTATGGTAATTCTATAGGTATTGTTCATAGGTACTGCAAGGCAGTGTACAAGCTATGTATCATAAGACTAATAGCGAATGGCATAATTGACTACATCTATACAAACCTGCGTAGAGGCTGCGTCTAGTGTTTGAGGGTGAGTTTCAACATAGCATATATCGACAGTTCATCGATCATATAGCAAGTGCGTCTAGTCGACTCACATCACTGATTAGATACAACTCATAAGCAGTAATCTAGTTTCAACACTGCCAACCTGAGTTTGTGTTTATGTAAGTGGGTCTTTGTCACAATCCAGCAGCTTTGACCGTTACGCCAAAACGGCAGTATAAACACAAACTATGATTTCAGCCTCTGGATTATATATAAGCACATCTTGGCAGTTCAAGTGTGGTAAGCCACAGCAGGCTTACACTCTGTTGCTACTCTGTCTCAGAAATTCCTGCCCATAATATGATGCTCTTCACAAGCTGTATCCATCATTGAAAACAATCTTAATGACTGTTGGCGGTAACTGGTCTTTTTGTTGCGATGAGATGGAACGGGACATGGGACATGGCTGAGGCGTTGGGTAAAGTGGCCAGTGAATCCAGGAAGCTAATTTGTGAGCAAATATTCATGATCTGTCTTGGGAATCATCTTTCTGTATCCACCCTATCACTTCCTGCTCCAGAAAATTCATTGATAGGGGATTGATTTGCTGGTTTTTCTCTTGAGATTCTGTGTCGGTCTCTCCGCTATAGCCCCGCATCTCATACCACCTCCAGTACAGGTTGAACACCACATTTAGCTTGCATTTTCAGGTTTTGGCTTCTCAGCCTGATTCCTCTGCCCATCCCGATAACAACCCAACGGTGGAGGGGATCGTGGCGTTATGGGCCGGAGTTTGCCGTCAGTATATAGCCTTTCACGCATGTTCATAGCTACTCAGTTGTATTCATCTGTGTTCTCTGTGATTACCTCTCACTGAGGTTGGGATCTCCCACCTCAACGGTTGATATTGAGCAGTAGACCTAATTGCAGATATCTATGATATCAATTCCATTCAGAACTTGGAAGTCCTGGAGCATTGTTTTCCACCTTCACATCGATATCCTCTGCTGGAGACTTTAGATCTTAGAATTTACGATGGCGACAGACAATTTCACAGCCGACCTTGTCAAAGTGTAGTGGCATTGAAGGGCCCATGTGATGCCTGGATCAGTAATACAGTATGGAAATGTAGTCTGGATCATGGTAGAGGAGAGTTGGAAAGCTCAGTGTAAACTCGGCACACTTAGCAATGATATCCGTACTGTTGTATTGCTGGTACTTACCGGGGATCTAGAGAGATCTACAGCTGCAATTATTGAGCTAATTGCTCTGAATACCAAGGCATGCCATTGAGAACCGGCGTTAAGACTTTGGAACATGCTGGATAGCTTTCTGCTTGATTGACCTCTTGCTCATTATTAATGATGAGTGGCCTGCGGACGCTCAATAAAATAATTTTGAGAATGCCAATTCTTGATTCTTAGTTTTGAAGACAATACATTGCATAAAGTGCAAGCTTTGTACTTGAGCGCTCCGAAATTTAGTGCCCTAAGGTTTGGAGCTGAGCCCATAACACTGCATTCTCGGAAAAAGGGGAAGATTTGGCAATTTCTCATGACCAACTGGAAATCTGTGTAATTTAGGTCACCGGGGGCCATACACTGCGGGAAGAAAAGACAAAAGACATGAAATGTAACTGTACAATAGTACTGACTAGACATTAGATAGTACTGGGTAAGACAGTCAGGGTTACTGCCAAAGACAGTAAGGATTCCTGGTTGCATTCTCAATAACTGTCTTTTGACAGTAATCTTGCCTGTCCTAGACAGTAAGCTTGCTTGTCCCAGGACAGTCATATCATATGTACTGGGGCAGTAGATTTAATTACTTTTGGACAGTTATTCTTATGGTGAAACCATTTCTGCGCTTCCTGCTGATTTGCGATTGGACTTGTACCTTAGAACAGGTAGGGATCGGATGTGCAAGTACTGCAAACATTTGTCTCACCCTGGGGCCCTAGAGGTGGTTGGGCTGTTGTTGGCTTGTCTTCAGCATTGCTTCCTGGAGACTTATGGACATTGGTGATGGCTCATAGAATGGAAAGGTCGTCAACACGATGTGGATACACAGTTCCTGGTGAATTCCTTGGTCATGGGTGCCTTCACTGATAATGTCAACATTAGTGGTGGCATGATTCAGAGCTCGAGCCAACTCGCAGCTCGCAATACAAGTACTTGCTACCTAAAAATAGCAGCTTGCACTCGAGCTTCAGCTCAATTCAATCCCTACAAAAGAGCACAAATCACAAGCCAAGCCAAATCAAAATGTGAATAATTGTGAAAATAGTAAGGTATAATAAAGAGTGTAAGCTGTATAAACATAAGCAAAGTAAAGTATTAAAGTTGGTAATATTTATGATTAGCTAGCATCGTGAATCTCACCACCATCATCATCAGAACTCCATTCAGACTTGTCACTACTACAATTTTGTCCATATTTTGTATTCAGTTTGTGACAAAGTGCCTTTTCAGGTACAACACCAACATGAAGCCAGTTCCCAAGTACTGTACTTTGTTGGATGTTGTCAGCTGTAGGTTTATGACGCTGCTTTGAGACCACCAAACCAGCATGAGCACCCAGGAAGTCCAAAGCCATGTGTGACAAAGCCTGTATAGGTGTAAAACTATCACAGTCTGTACCAGCAAGTAAATAGCTCCAGTGATCAATGGCCTCTTCATCAGACACTGCACCATTGATGAAGTCTTCGAAAGGGTCACAATCCACTGAGGTAGCAGGTGCATCAAGTTCACCGAACTCATCTACAGAGTCTTCACCTGCAGAATGCATGCCTGAAGTTTGGTGCTTGATCAATGGCCTGTAATACTTGTGCCAGATCCTGCGAGCAGCGCTAACTGTGCTATCAATCCAATCATCTTCCCATTCTGCTCTCTGAAAGTAAGTTTTCCAGTATTTCAGGTGAAGAACTTCAACATACATGAGCAAAAGAAAATATAAGGAAATAAAAAATCACTCATGCATTGCTGTCTTCCACATGATAGACTTATCCATGAGGGAGTAGTACTTGTCCAGCACCATAACCACACATTGAACAATAAAGGTTTTTATACGGTGTTGTATAGTCAAAGGGAGTGTCTCATCATTGATCTTCTGTCCAAGTTTCCAGCTAAGGAGATCTATAGTTGGGATGACTTGTGCAAGCATAGGGTATTTGGTAGAGCACATGCAGACGGTAGCACACTTGAGAAGCAGAGCAAGTAGAATAGTTGGACCATATACTACAAACACCTGAGAAGTAATTTCTCCAAAATCTCCCACTGAAAAATTGACATAAATGTTTTGTGTGAATATGACCAGAATTCTGGTCAGGGGAAAGGCACAGGGAGTTGAGTGCAAGCTTTAAGTCCAAAGCATGCTCCACAACATTATACATAGTATTCCATCGGGTAGGAACGCACTTGATCATCTTCCACTTCTTAATATTGCAAAACTTGCAGTGATGGTTCAGAGCCTTCTGGAGCGGACCCTTTCAATAGCAGCATTGGCCCAGCTTGATTATCTTCTGCATTGCTAAATGAGCAAGAGTGTCTTCCTCTGCACTAGGCTCTGGCAAGGGGTCCTGGGCATTCATCACACATAGAGCCTCAAGTTCCACCTGCTCCTTTGCGAGAATCTCCGCTGAAGCCTGTAAAGTGTTGAATTCATCTTCACCAAGACGGTTGTCTTCTTGGTTGGATACCCATTCATCAGGATTGCCGTCATCATCTCCAACGGTAGTGGCAAGTGGGACCCAGTCCTTTATCTTACAAGGCTCAAACTGATCACAAAGAGCCTACAAACCTAATTAGCACTGTTCGAAGAATGAACATGCAATACATACATGGTAGACAAGATTAAGGATATGTCCAAAGCAGTGCACCTGTGTATCATGACCAGCAATGCTCTTGGTCAGGAAGTTGGATTTGAACATTTCACCCAATCGATCTAGCATAGCATCATTATTTGAGGCATTGTCCCCAGTCTGACCAAGAATACGCTCCTCGATCCCATATTCCACCAAAACATCATAAGCCTTCTTAGCAAGATACTCCCCAGTATGGGCAGTGTTCATCTCAACAAGATCAAGTGTAATAACAAATAGCTTGGCATCATGAACAAAGGATACCATCAGCCCCATGAATTCATGGCTGTTGCCAGCACTCCAGCAATCAAAGACTGCATTAAAGCTGCCACTATACTGTGTAAGCAGATTCTTCACCTCGCCTTTGGTCATTTTGAAGGTGGTACCAATGTCTCGGCATAGAGTGCAACGGGAGGGAGGGATAGCCTCAGGATTGAGATATGTGCAGACATCGAGAAGCTCATTGTCTTTGACAATCTTGTCAGGACAATGGCGGCAAGTAACCCATGACAGCAGCTTGTAACAAAATTTGCCTTTGTGAAACTTGCGGCTAGGCTTCCCATTGATTTTGGTCTGCTGAGGTTTACCCCGTGCAGTGGCCTGAGCGGCCTCAGTGGTGAGGACATGTTGGTTGAGATTCGACATGACTGAGTTACCAACAGGTTGTATGTAGGCCTTATCCTCACTGGAAACACAGTTAAAGAGAGCACCAGTAGCAAAAACACCACACTCACTGCTTACACCAGAACTGGTGTTTAAATTTTTTGTCCTTCTGATCAAACATAACCGTGACTTTGTGGTAGTGCTTGTAGAACGGAGCCTTCGAGTTGCTTTGTACTGATGCTATGGAAAAAAAATTCAGTATGGAGAAAGATACTAATTGCAAACAACTGATGAAGGTTCCACTTGTGCCACTCCAAAGTACCTTTAGCAGGAGCATCTGAAGGTTCAGCCACATTTGGTAAAGGGTCCTGCTGCTCAACCCAGTTGATATCCTCACCTGCACTGTCAGCTTCATCTACTGCTTTTGCCTTCTTCTTCGCCTGCTTCTTAACCGGTTTCTTTGGACGAGGAGTGTCAGACTCTTCATCCGCATTGCCAGTGGCTTCATCAGAGCTAGCCTCTTCAGGTACTTTGTGTTTGGCTTTCTGTACCAGCACAACATCGGCTTCGGAAGGTGGAGCAGCATGATGGGACTTCTTTGGCCTGGAAGCTGGTGCACCGGAGTTGCATTTGGGTTGGTCAGAAGCTGGACATTTCTTTGTTTGAGCTGCAGGGGTTGACTTGGATGTAGATGTTGTCAATATATTTTTGGCATGGTATCAAGTCTGCGGCACAGCAGAGCATGAATTCAATTTGATGCAGTAGTCTCAGAGAGCACAAATCTAGTTCACTGCTCTCGACGCACAGAACATGAATTCAATTTGATGCTTGAGTTTGTCTACTACCAAATCTAGTTTGAGTAGCAACAACAACCAGAGATGAGATTGAATCTGGAAAGCCATTAGTAAGTCAATAATGGGTAATAGAGACACTTACAGAATGCAAAGAATGGCCGCAAAATCTACTAGAGAATGTAAGACATGATATAAAAAATATAAGAAAGTCTTACTGTTCAGAACACAAAGAATGGCTGCAAAATCTATGAGAGAACGTTAGGCATGATATCAAAAACATAAGCAAGTCTTACCATTGAGTGACTGTAATGTAGTAAAACAATCTTCAAAACAATGTCAGATCCAATATGAAAGTATGAAAGATGAAAAAAAAAACTTACCAGTGGGCAAGTATAACAGGATGCAGATGCTGTGTCTCTAGGATACAGCGAGAACAAGTACCAAATATAATTCAAGTATGAGTAAAACATACAAGAATCACCTCAATGTGTGCAGCTACCACACTAGTTTGAGTAGCAAAGGTGGAAGGATACCCAAAAAACGAGCGGTGGTGGAAGCGACAAAAAAAAACCGCTGTGTTTGTGTCAGTTTGGCTGGGCCTAGTTTGCACAAGTTTGGCTAGAAGCTAATTGGACTTAAGTGATTGGTGGATAAGGTGTGACTTTAAGTTTCCTTCTCTCTTCAGTCCCACCACACTCCCTCTTATGCTCCTTTTGGTATTACTCTAAGTCTCTTTTGGCCAACCCAAGCAGTCGTCTAATCTTACAGATTGACGCTGCCAAAATACAGATACTCAGCCTCAGTTGTTGGTGTCTTTATCCCTTGCCACTCGACTTAACATTGGTGTGCTACAGATTTTCTGCTGCTTGATTAAACATCGACAATTGGTGCTCTGGGGCCTCCCAACTCTAGGTACATTGCCCAATCTCAAAGTATGCATGCTCACCAATTTGTTAGACAAGTTTTTAGTTTTTGTAGTCTGAGTCAGTATCACTGTTTGTGTCGGTTCCATCGCAGTAAGACCTTCTTTCTCTTTCTGTGGCCGAGGCTGACAATGCTCACGTCAATTATAGCTGCAGTTCTCCGTTTGCACACAATTGTTATCGAGATAGTTAGTCAAAGCTGTTCATTGTACATATGGTAGGTACTAACAATCAGGAAGGCTTTGAAGGCCTATGAAGGCTATGTCAGGTGTATCTACAACGATGAAAAGGTCTTTGTCACTTCACCGAATATGAAATCACTTCCCAACCTCCTGATTGGTACACAACAAGTCCGACTCCGCCGAGATCTTCATTTTGGTGAGCATGATCCTTGTCTCTCACCCCAACCTTTCCATGAGGAGACCCTGCATCTACCGCTTATTCCATTTCCTGGCCTATCTGAGGGGGGCACCAAAGTCTTATGGGTGCTACCATCTGAGGATGACTTTGAGCCTATGGCTGGTCAAGTTCTTTCACCAAGTCCGGTTGGTGTCATCTCAAAAAAATTTTGCTGACAACTTAGATGTTGAGATTACTCGCATCTTGTCTCGCACATTGATACCACCTCATCCTTCTTCATTGTCAACCACAGATGATGTAGCACCTTGTCAACCCAGCTCAGATCCCAAAGTGCGAGCTTACCGTGCGCGTTTGCACTACTTACTTCAACATCTATGGGCACCTGCAGTTTATGGTGAAGCGGCAATGATGTGGCGCATTGCTCAATGTGTTGGTCTTGAGCTTGATGCTTGAATTACATGGGTGCTTCACATGGAACCAACATTCACCAAAGTGATGGCTTGGAAGGTGCCTGCAATGTGTTCTGTTGTTGGGACTCTCACAGATTGGCTCGATGTTGCAGAAAATTGCTACCATGTAAGTTTACTTATTTACTTATTTTATTTTGTGGTATTGAAGTCATTACTGAAATTGTAGGCTGGAATCCCGGTATGGCTCTTGCGCAAGCTGAATGGCGACACAGAGACCGTTGTCCATGTTGTCCAATGGCATCACCAGAACCCTGTTCCCATGTGTACATATCCGGAAGGCCTTGTTTCATTGGACAATAGTGTACCGCAGAACAAGATAATATACTCTGGAACTTTAGAGTCTCTCAAACACTATTGCTTTATGGGTGAGTACAACTGGAAGAGAGCTTTCCCACCTTCAATTTGGGCTTCCCAGAACCACAAAACAGTGACATCATCAGGAAAAGCCGTTTTTGCCTAGGTGACCCCAGAGTGGCCTAAAGCAAACTAGGTGACCTATGAATCCTATGGCATCCTAGGAATTTGGGCTTGTCCCTTGCCAGTCAAGGCTCTTGAGGATTCCCTAGGGTATCCTAGGCAAACCCAGGGCAAGCCTAGGTCTGCCCAGGTTTGCCCAGGTGTTCCCCAGGTGTTCCCCAGGAGCACCTGGGCAAACCTGGGCAGACCTAGGCTTGCCTAGAGAATCCTCAAGAGCCTTGACTGGCAAGGGACGAGCCCAAAATCCTAGGATGCCATAGGATTCATAGGTCACCTAGTTTGCTTTAGGCCACTCTGGGGTCACCTAGGCAAAAAACGGCTTTTCCTGATGATTTAACATGGTCAGTTGGTCCTCACAGGCAGCACCGCCAAAGTCTGCAGTCAGCAAATCAGCGGCTGGAGCCTCAGGGTCTTTGTCTATGTCTCCTCATTCATCCAATGCTCATACATCTAGTAGCCGCCCTTCTGCTCGTTCTTCCACTCGCTTATCTTTGTGTTCATCTCCATGTAAGCTAATTTTTCTTAGATGGTTACATAGCTAACATATGAATAGATCCACAACAAAGGCAGAAGGAACCTCCCAAAGAACACCGAAGTAAGTTCTATGAGGTTACTTCTCCAATAATGCCACCTGCCATTTCATATTGGATGAATGCTAGCATAGAAGTCAGTGAGGGCTTCGATCAAAATCAACTGTCTTGCAATGGTGTTCCCTGTGGGTATGTCCTTCCCAAGCTGGCTCTCTTTGCTGGTAACAAAAATATCACATTGCAAAACACATACCTGCTCACATACCTGAAACTCCAAGATCTTCTTCTACACCATATGCGCAGTCTAAGTATGGGGTGTGCACTGAAGGACCAGAAGGAGTGGCGAAAGGTCATTGGCCTTGAATTGCATGGGTCAGAGGCATCGTGTCTGAAGGTCTTGGATGAAATGAAGGAGAGCATCAATTATACTTCTCTGGTGAGTATCCAATATTCTCTGATGAGATTATTTGCAAGTTCAGTTCTTTTTAACAAGATTATCTAGACAATTGATCTCTCTAACTTGGCTAGTGTGGTACCATGCTGGAAGGATGGTGTCTTGACGGGAACCTGATATCTTCACATTGTCCTTCCAGTATGAATTCCTTCTTGCAGACCACTACCTTTATGTCCTTGAACCCGCAGGATTTGATGAGGGGGAACCGGAACCTGGATCTGTTGTCGGTAACCTAGCTGCTTCAACTCAAGAGGCCCGGATGCTTAAGGTGTGCGACACTATACCGGGCTTTCTTGAAGAAGGACTTCTGTTTGCTTCTGAAAATCTTGTGGACTGTCAGTGAAGTATCTATGCAATGTATCACGTGATGTTGGGCTGGAAACAAGCCATGGGGATAGCTTCCGAAAGCGAAAAAGCTTCTACAAAAATTGGAGGGACCAGAGGTGTGGTCAGTGGGTACCATGATGCCATGCTGCTTTTATTACATCGTGACATTTGCTAGCTTTTTCAAGCGGGCTCCCATCCTTCTGCATGCATGATTGTTGAACAAAGTGATCCTGCCATGTTTTCCATACTATGTTGCTTTCCTGTTGCCATTTTGCACTCCGTTTTAAATTTTGTGTTTCCATTATTACTTTATGTATATTCAGATACTGAAATTAATACCTCGAACTTTTTACTTGTTGTTCGCACCATTTTGCAAGATTCGTTGTCTTGTTGTCAGTAAGTGTTTATTAACAACAACAGTACTATATATAATGTACAATACATCAGTTCCAATGTCTATTTAGTGTAGTGGTTAATGGTGCACTCGGAAGGTTCAAGTAGCTTGAGGTAGCTTGAGGTACCATGATCAAACCACGCTGGGGTCACATATATATTACACAATTAATCATGATAAATTGTGATTAATTGTCCTCAAGTACTCGCTCCAGAAGTTGCAGAGCTTGCACTCAAGCCATGACTCGTAGCATGATTTGGCTCATTACGCTGCAGCTTGGCTTGCGAGCCTTTTTGGCGAGCCGAAGACTTGCTGAATCACCAAAGCTCATGAATCATGCCCACCACTAGTCGACATTGCCACTGACCTGTTCCGCATGGGCATCCCGCTCTGGTATATCTGCAGATACACCAAGGGGTTAGATACCATGATTGAGAATCCTGTAGCTCCGCTCGAATTCACTTCTAATGGAACTCTTCCCATACATGGTACAAATTCCTTCCTCAATGTATCCGACTCGGAGACCCCTCATCCTGTGATTTACAATGGCCTCCCAGCAAGCTTCATGTGCTATGTTCAGATCGGTCGGTATATCCAGCAGCAACTTTCCACCTCGCTTGTTGGAAGTTTTGAAACTTCATTGGTTCCCCTTTTGTCCTCCCTTTTGGTTACTCTGTCTTCATCTCCCAAGCACAGGTCACACTCTCACAACCCGGGATTCCAAACTAACCCGCCACCAAACCCATTGGATGTGTTAGATGTCAAGGGGAATGAATGGGTTTCCGTACCTCCGCCCCAACAGAAACTGAGGACTACAGGGCCTAACGGTGTGCTTGTTTTCTATATATCTTTGTATTTCTCTTATTTGCTTTTAGATGCTCCTGAGGAGAGCAATTGATTCAAAGTGATTACCCTCTCCAATTTTCCGCAACCATTAGACTGGTGGGGTCAAGCCCTTGATTGCTTGAGTGAGTTTTATAGGCAAACTGGCCAATCCCATCTCAACCATCCTGTTCCGCATCCAGTGGTTCTCCTCACTCCTCATGATCAAGTGAAATTCCTGATGGTGTTGATGTGGCTTTGCATTTGGCCTATATTCCTCTGGCAGCTTAGCTTACCCCAGGCTCCTGTGTTTAAGAACAAGGATTGGCGGGCTTTGCTTGAGGCGGCTCACAGAACCACCAGTCCTAGCCCTCATTGAACCAGGATGCTTGCCAAGTTGAAGGAGTGTAAGGATCTAGGCAGAATCCTTCGAACGCGGGTTAGAAACCTGGAAACCAAAGTGCGGATACACTCCGTACTATGTCGTTCAGCCGAACTGTGAAAGGATGTGAGTGTAGAACGGTTCCGAAGTGCCTATGGGATGTAAGACTCGTGTCGGGATCGTCCAAGGGACTAATGTAAGGACGGCAGGTCCGTACAGGCGATAGAATGAACTCGGCGAGTAAGCCTAAGAGTAGATGAGTTTCCGACTTGAAGGGTAGGACCCACTAAGTGCAAGCGGCTTTGATAGCAATATGAGCGGAAGCGGAAGGCCAAGCGGTAGCTGACCTGATGCAGCGCAAACAGAGCGGAACCAAATAGATGATAGTAGATTGCAGAGGTTGTGAAAACGATGGAGTGAAGAAACAGAGTTAAAGAAACAGATAAAGCGAGAAACCGGAACACACAAGAGCACATGAGTCAAGGGTTAAGCAATATTTCCTTGAATCTACTGTACTTGACATGGTACGGAACTATATAAAGGGTACTCAAGGACCGGAGTAGCAATAAGTAATAATCCGAGAGTAGAAAAGACAAGAACAGCCAAAAGAAGTACAAGGGATGAAAAGACAATGATGGATATAAACGGAAGCGGCGGGATGGGCATAAAGCATATGTATGATTATAAGAATGATTGGGAATGGATCGGCAGGTTCATAGAAAGTGTCCAGTGAAGGGAAAAGTAAGACAGAAGCAAAGCGGAAATGTATCGGAACCGGAAATGCGGCGGGAGCGGGTTATGTAACTGTAAGCGGGAAGCATCGGCAGTCCGTATATGCCTAGGGCATGACAAGGAGCTTCTCAAGCAGTATCACTCCACTGGCATTCTCATTGACAATGACCAACTCCCTTCCATTCCAGCTACCTGGAAATCCCTCACTGTTACTTTGGATGCCATGGGCACTCTTGCACCTTGGCTTGTGAAGCAAGTCATGTGGGAACTCTACAAATTGTGCTTTCATCTTGAGCTCATCACTTTCAATCATTACCTGGTACTGGAACCGCAGGGATTGGGGGATGGACTACAGCTTGAGTGTCAACTATGGCTTGCGCATGAGGCCAAGGTATTTTTGTGTTGGCCAGGTATAATGTGTTGTCCTCGGTATGTTGAACCTGGGTTTTCATCGCTTTTGCCACACTGGGTAACACATGATTCAGCATGTAATACAACAGACAATATCAGTTCTATATGCTTCAGTTATATGTTCATTTTGACAGTTGTTCGCTTTTATGAGGTGGTTCATGGATGGCCAGGCCCCAAGCCTGCTATCTTGCAGAAGGCATTTCCTACTGATCATGCAACTAGCTTGGTGTTGGAGGTTGAAGAAGCATTGGCAAATTACTATATCCATGTATTTGTTAAAATCTTCTGTCGTCTGCCCACTATTCCTCATATTGCTGATCCTGCTGTTGCTCAATGATTGCTTTGCCTTTGTGCATTGTTTACTTTTTGTTTTTTCTATCTTATGTTTTTGTATGATATCTCTGGCTGTGACCAGGAATATATTGATTTTTTGACCCTGCAATGGACACTTGTTACTTGCTTGTGTCTTCACCTTTTAAGTTTTGATTTCTTCAATCTTTTTGCACTTTTGTAAACTGGCTAAGTTTTTTGCTCTTCTCTTCTTATATACTGACTTGCTCTCTTGTTGTCATGCAAGGCCCTAATTTTTTTGTTGAGCTGCCTTTTCACAATGAAGATTCTAAGTTTCATTCTTTTGAGGTATGTTTGGCATTTTTTGATTTCTTCTATCACTAAATATGACTAAGTTATAGCCTTGTTCTTCCATTTGTCATTTTATTTGTTTGCACATTCAAGCTGAATCAAGTTAAATGACCCAAATGCTCAGCTTGCCTTCTGGCAGTTGCGTCTGGATCCACCCTTAACGCCACTAAAAGTCCTTGGAGAGGCGGCTAGGCTGGCTGTAAATCATCTTTTTTTTGGGCAATGGCCAGTTACTTGTTTGTCCTTCCTGGCATCTTAATCCATATCTTATAATTTCTCTTACTAGTAAATCATCCTGAAGACGACACTGACTACAGTGACATGCCGGAACTTTTCTTTACATAATATTTATGTATTCTATCATAGTAGTTTTTTTCCAGCCAAAACGTGCTCTAACCAGAAAATACATCCTTTTGATCCACCAACAGCATGTATTTTCTGGATAGATTTACATATCTGTTTGTTATTATGGAGCACATTTTGGCTTCAAATTTTTATTTTTATTTTGGCGTCCAGCAAGTACCCCTGGTGACAGGTACCTGCCGGTCATGTTCAATTTTCTCTGATGCTGACCTGTGACCAGTTGTGACCCGTGGGAAACCGGTACCTGGACCGGCCGGTTACAGGTCTGCAGGTATTCCCACGGGTTATACCTGCCTGTACCTGTGACTGACCGGGACTCGTGTCCATCCTTACATTATATCAGGCTCACTAGACAGAACTGTGAGGATTTGGGATACACAATCTGGCACTGAATCTCAAAAGTTGGAGGGCCATACTGATGGCATCAAATCAGTTGCGCTCTCTCCTCAAGGCCAGCAGCTCGTGTCTGGCTCATCAGACAAAACTGTGCAGATTTGGGATACTCATTGTTTTGGAAAACTTGAAATGTTGGGGACTCACACTGCTGGGGTCATATCTGTGGTGTCATTGGATCATCACACTGTGGGAGCACAGGATGGGCAACCCCACTCTCAAATGCCCTTGCAAAATTACCCTCACATTCCAGTGACTCCAGCCATGCATCTTCCTTATGAATTTCCGAAACATGAACTCCCATGGTGTGTTGGCCAAAACTTATGGTTAGTATCTCCTATAGATTTTGCACCTCTCCTGAGGCTTCCCCGCCATCTTCATCCTGGACTTTATACTCCCTCAACCTCACAAATCATCAGCAATAATGGTGCCACCAAACTTGGGCTAGGAAAGGAAACTCATTGCCATAAAGGGTGTATAGGATATGGTAAAACTGTCCAAATCTCATATATATTAAAATGGTTAAAGTCCTTTGGCCCTAGATGGTAATCTGCCCCACGGTCTGCAGTATCATCTTTCAGGCAGTGGTGCTCATACTGTTGTTGTAAAAGGGGAAAATTCAGATACAAGCTATGCTCATCCTCCAAATGTGGGGACAAAAGCACACCAGTGGGTAGAGATGGGTAAAGCCCCGGGTCAACAACCCAATGGGGTCTCATTCCATAAGACTAGGTACTCATATACCATACAACTGTATACTACACTATATAAGGGAATTGACTTGCTATAATTCCAGGCAAGTCATGTAAAGTCATTATGAGTCATTTAGAATCATTGCACAGTCATGCACAGTCATGTAGAAATTTGGACTGGAATATTTGCAAGTGCCTCCATGTACAAACCTGAACTGACTCATATGGACTGGAGTCATAATGTGTCAATATTGCATTGACTCATTTGTAGTACATAGTTACTGTGCATTGAGTCATTGACTGTGCAATGATTCTAAATGACTCATAATGACTTGCCTGGACTTATAGCAAGTCAATTCCCTTATATAGTGTAGTATACAGTTGTATAGTATATAAGTACCTAGTTTCATGGAATGAGACCCCATCGGGTTGTTGACCCAGGGCTTTACCCATCTCTACCCTCTGGTGTGCATTTGTCCCCACATTTGGAGGATGAGCATAGCTTGTATCTGAATTTCCCCCTTTACAACAACAAGTCAATGACTCAATGCACAATAACTATGTACTACAAATGAGTCAATGCAATATTGACACATTATGACTCCATATGAGTCAGTCCAGGTTTGTACATGGAGGCACTTGCAAATATTCCAGTCCAAATTCCTACACATACCTTGCGTACTGGCTTTCCTCCATCTTACTCATGGTATTATAATGGTATTGGCTAGCTTGTTGTACTCCTCCAGTTAGAAGTAACAAGGGATGTGCTAAAATTCTTTTTCTGATATCACCTTGTCTATAGCCTTTATTTGGGGTGGGAAGCTCAAAAAAATATTTTCAAATTTTTGATTTTATTGGGATTTATACAGCCTCCTTCCTAAAAAGGAAATAAGGAGGGGGGGGGGTTCTGGAGCCCGAAATTCTTTTTACAAAAGATGTGCAATAAGTCAATTCATGCAAAAAAAGATTGGGGGAAAAAATTAGATTATTTTCACTAGAATGCACTTTTTGGGTGAGTGGGCAACATTCAGAATATTTGGAGTTGATATTTGGATTCCCAGACCCTTTTTACTCCAGAAAACAAGGTGATGTCAAAAAAATAATTCACGCACACCCCTTGAGAAGTAGTATTTGGAACGACTAATGCCAGCTTTCTAACGACACTGCAATTATAATAGTTGAGTGGGCTAGCCTAGTGTCTATAAGTATTTTACTTCCTAGAGACACCATCGGCCAAAGGTCTATAGTTTCTTAAGATGTGGGTCCCCGCATACCGGAGTACCACCTTACAGTCCATGCTAGTCTTGGCATATGATTTATAATATTCAGGTTATCTTCAGTGATACAGTACCGAGTCTTAGTCAAATTCGCTGGTCAACCCCATTGGACAGTTGCTTTGTTCCGGACTGTTGCTTTGGATTATCTTGATTCCCTCATAGATTGTAAGATCTGTAGTATTTGTAAACTAGCCATTTCTAAAGTATGAGATTTGCATTCCCTCTTTTGAATATATCCCTGGGTGGTGCGTCTGCTACTTCAAGATATTCCTTTTGTTAGAGTGATAAGCTCCTGAGTAGAACTAAGTTGACTAGCCTAGAGTTAATCATTGTCTCTGGGCACCTCAAGTATCCCCACTAGCTTGGCTTCCAGTTACGCTTGTAGGCGTACTGTAACGGCTAGCTAAGTATTATTGTTAAGATACTAAGCTTTTGCTACAACTATCACACTCAGTGGGCTCCATATAGTTCTCTTATTGCATTGTATATACTACACAGTGTGTCAAAGAGTATAGTTACACACCTAGGTGCAAAAATCGCATATTACCAGACAGCCTGCACCACACCTGTGGTGAGGAATTTGCAGCCCTGGCATCGGGCCCCTCGCATAGGGTTGGGGGAACGCCCCCACAGCATACAGTCAGATCTCCCATAACTCATACCACCATTAACCCATACTCTCCAATAACTCATACATTCTCGGAGTTACCAACTCGGTTCCCACTATATATAACCCATACCATTTTGGGGCCAACCCGGGCACCATAACCCATACTTTGATTGGACCAGCGAGACCCGGTGCCAGACTACTAAGGGCAAGCTAAGGGTAAACAAGCTGAGAACTAAGATATTCAGAGATTTACATAGATTTTTGAATAATGTTGTATAGGAAAGGTTTTAAGTGTCTAGTTTACGCAGAAATTGTTCCCCAATCATGCCAGCAGAGCCTCTGGGAGTCCTGAAGAAAGGACTGCAAAAGTTAAAGACACAGATCGAGGACAGAAGAAAAATTCTCATTGCTAAACTAGCAAAAAAAGAGAAAATCTCTGAAGCAAACAAAGTATGGCTGGATCATGATGTGAATGTAGTGGATGAGACGGCTCCTTGAGGAGCTGGAAAATGCATCTGATTATGAGCGAGGACTGGGAAGATTGGATGACACAAGGAAAGGGCTAGTGCAACGTCTCAAGCAGTTAGCAGGTGGAATGGCAGACACAGTAACACTGCATGCAAATCACCATAAATTTTGGTGCAAATAGTAAAATTATGTTAGAATTGTATGAAACTCATACAATTTTAACATAACCTTACTACCTTCACACATGTTTAACATAATTTTACTACTTCCACAAAAATTCATGATGATTTGCAGCAGTGTAAGCAAGAAGCGCAAGCGTAAGTTTCACTAGAAACTTTGGGCTTTGTGCATGCTTCTCAACTTTTCTTAGGACCAACTGATTGAGCAAAGCCACAAGTTACATCTTCTGGGAAAAAGACCAATAAGCCAGCTGTTTTCACTCACAAAGAAGTTGCTACACTAGCCCAACAGATTGAGATCCTTGATTGGTATCATGCCAACGGCAAAAACCAAACAAAGACAGCTCACCACTTTGCTCCAAAGTACCCAAATCTTCAATTGAAGCAGCCAGCCATTTCAGCATGGGTCAAGGATGAGAGCAAGTGGCGCGAGAGACAAGCTTCTGGTGGAACTGGAAATTTGAGTGCCAAACGTGCTCGTCAGACAGAGCATCCAGAAGTGACAGAAATGTTAGATCTTTGGGTGCTGAAGGCCTTAGGCAATGGTATCCTACTCACTGGAGAAGTCTTGCGCCAGAAATTGAACCAGTTTGCTGACCTTGTTGGCATCCCAGAGGATGAACGACTCTCGCTCAGCAATGGTTGGCTTGATAAGTACAAAAAACGGAATGGCTTGCGGGGTTTAAAGCGCCATGGTGATGCTGCTTCTGCAGATCCGCACGCTGTTGATGCAGAGCGAGCTCAGTTAGGAGAGCTTTTCCGAAAATATGGATACCCATTGCGTGATATCTTTAACATGGATGAAACTGGCCTTTTTTATGGGTTTGTGTTCAGTCCTTTTCTTGTGGGAAATCACATACTTACCAGTGCGCAACAGGATGCCTCCTGATTGTGGACTTTCTGATAAAAAGCAATCCAGAGTCAAGGGCAGCAAAGTTCGCTTGACATACGCGTTCACCGCAAATGCTGATGGGTCCGAAAAAAGGCAAGCATTTGTCATTGGAAAAGCAAAGAAGCCTCGTGTGTTTTGTCGTAAAACCAGTGCTCAATTAGGCTTCCTGTACCGAAACAGTGCCAAGGCATGGATGACGACAGAGCTTTATCAGGAATGGATTACAGACTGGGATTGGGAACTTTGACTAAAAAATCGAAATATTCTTCTGCTTCAGGACAATTTTTCGGGACATGTCCCTCCCGATGATCTCACAAATATCAAAGTTGTATGCTTTGAGCCAAATCTCACAGGCTACAGCTCATGTACAGCCCAATGATGCTGGCATTATTCAATGCTTCAAAGCACATTATCGTGCTCGGTATATCCAGCACGCCATTGATCGCTACGACTCTGATATTCCTCCTGCTGAAATATATGACATTAATCAGCTCGAGGCTATGCGTATCGCAGAACTTGCATGGCACGATGTCGATACCACCACCATACAGCATTGTTGGCAAAAAAAACTGGTATCCTGCCCAACATACTCCCTTCATCTGTTCCTACCAATGTTGCTGTCCCGATATCTTCTCTTGTTGAAGGATCAGCTGATCCTATTTCTTGTGTGGAGCAGGTTGTCGAAACGGCTCTTGATGATCTTGAACAAACGGGTGCTCTTCAGCATAATAACCGCCTGGACCTTGAATCATTGCTTAACCCCGAGAACGAGAGAATTATGTTGTCAGACACCACTGACAAGGACATTTACAAAGCTGTGATGGATTCCCCAGACGCAGTGGAAAATGGAGAGATAAATGGCGGCGATGACGACGTAGATGATGATGCATCTATTACTACTCTGTGCCCTACCCGTTGTAAAGCTCTTCAGGCTGCAACAACACTGCAGAAGTTCATTGAAGACATGGATGAACCTTATGCACAAAAACTTGAGGCAATTCTGGCATCATTTGGCCGCACTACCTGTTTGGAAGAAACCTGTGCAATGAAAGATACCTCAATTACAGACTTTTTTAATTGTAAATAATTCATTGTTGTTCTCATCTAATTTCGACATCACAGATAGGTAGAATATCTTAAAAATATCATAAAACACGAATTAGAGGCATTTTTGACCCGAAAAATTTGAGCTTCTATTAACCCATACTTTCTAATAACCCATACCTTTGGGTGTAGACGGAGGGGTATGGGTTATGGGAGATTCGACTGTAGTTGATGTTTAGACCACCAAACATAGAGTACACACACTCTATATACTACAGTAATCAATTTACTCTCGCAACTATTTAAATTCACATATTGCAGTGCCGCAACTCTCTTGACGTTTACTTGTGAAATGCTTCTATAGGTATGTTTGGATTAGGTATGGACAAGATAGAACAACCCAGTGAGGTAGCCTTACATCATCAGTTATTGTCAAAATCTCAAGGGTAGAATCACTAGTTGCAGGGGATTTGATACTATAAGAGTAATTGCATCAGTACAATACTAACCAAAAATACACTTTGCCATACCTCTTGTCATTGAACAATCCCTCACCCTTATTTTTGAGATTGGGATAGGCCATTACCGCTGTACATGCAAGAGACAACAGCACAAGCTTCATGACAGATGGGGTATGCATAGCTTGAGATTTTCAGTGTTCAAACTTGCTGTCTTTTAAATGTGATTATTGATCACATGCCAATGCTGCCCCTGATACTGGTACCTGGCCTGGGCGGTGTTGCAGCTGCTAGGAGACTCTAATAAAGTACAATTGATTTGTTCCGGAAAATTTTTTGGTAGCTTGTTCATACCATAGTTGTAAGTACCAGCTAGATGTGTGGATGTGTACTTAATTTCAGTGGACGAAGTGGGGTAGTGGTACAAGCCTACGACTTAGTCCCTGCCTGGTCCTCGGCGCCGTGGGTGGGCCAGACCGAAAGAAACAATATAATGATATGATGTCCATGCCATCTGCCAACATAATGATGTGATATGATCTCTGTCTATCTGCCAAATGTTTCGCAAAATCTTTGTGTTTTCCATCTCGTGCAATCGAACACTGTTACAACACTTAGCAACGGCATCGAACTAGCATTGTAAAGAATGTCCCATCCAATACAGTATCAAGCCTGTGGAAATCATGAAATGTGAGTGGATCAGAAGGAAACCAACATGATGTGATATGATGATACTGTTCAGCTGTCAAATACCTTCACTGTATGAATTTGTGCCTTTAATGATATCCAACTGCCTCCGTGTACAAATGACTTGTACAAACTGGACTCATAATGTGTCTGATGTCAATATTGCATTGACCCAAATGTAGTGCAAAATCGGCGCCTGTGCAGAGTTGGCTGAGAGTCGTTGACTATGTATAGCTGTGTATGGCCAATTTCCTTATGTAGTGTAGTATACAATTGTAGGGTATATAAGCTTCTAGGTCTGTGTAATGAGGCCCCGCGTTGACCCAGGGCTTTACCCATCAGCATCTCTACCTGATTGTCTCCACATTTGAAGGAGGAGTGTAGGTGGTATCTGAATCTTCTTGCAACAACATTCGCTACTAAGCCAAGGTGGGGAACCATACCAAGGTCTCAAGACGGTAATTTGCTTTTTGAATCTTTAATCAACAGGTGCCTTAACAAGCTTCATCCAGTTCCGAATCCAATTCTCACAAGCAATTTGACCCTCATCCAAACTTCATGTGCAAAAGTCCATAATGACTCCAGAAGAGGTAGAAGAAGTTACACATATTGGCCAAGTGTTGTGGGGAAATACTGCTCAGACGATATTACAATCCGTTCTCTATGGTAAAATCATTGCCTTATCTTTGAAGAAAAAACCTTACTTGTCAATACTTTAGGCATTTATTGTTCAGGTGTTGCACTTAGCATTTGTCTATACTCGTGTGAGTTTAGATATAAGGCTCTGCACAAATTTTGATACATCTTTGTAGGAGCAATAAGTGTGCAAGTAGAGCAAAGAATGCATCGACCTTCTTCCTTGTTGGCACATTTGTCCTCATGATACTGTACATTGTCAGTCAGTCTGCAGCGATTCTCACCCTCATCAAGTATGGCCTTGTAGTCTCTCTTCCCGGTGGAATTATGTCCCAAGCAGCAGCAGCAGATCTTCAGCCATTGTTGAGACTCAGTCAATTGATCACAATATGGTCACGCAGCATTGTAGTGAGTTGGGATGCGGGCCTACACTGATTACTGCCACCTGCTAACTTGAACCCATAAGTCCTTGATTGCAGATGCTGTCATTGCGTGGAGAGCTTCAGGGGTTTGGGTTGGTAATAAGGCTGCCAAATCGACATTGGTTGTTTTGATGCTGGCGGATATAGGTGGGATTGATTTACACTCATTGTCGGGGTGGCTCCTTGCTGATCCAATATAAGCTGTCTCACTGGTCGATGACATTGCAGACTCTCGATTAGAACTTTCACCCAACAGCAATGTCAGCAATTCGATTGTGGCTCTTGATGGGATAGTTTTTGCGGTCGCATTGTCAGTGAATATGGTTGCAACCTGTCTAATAGGCTTCCGGGCGTGGTAAGTAGTGATCGTTCTCAATGAAGCTTAATTTCGTGACTTTTGAAATTGCAGGACCTATCACAACTCAATGAGAGCGATTTCAATTAGAAGGAAAAAAAGCAGAGTAGAAGGCATTTTTCTTCTACTTGTGGAATCTGGGACTGCATATGCACTGTTTCAGGTCTGCTTCTCACATACAGAGTATAACTTGGTTCCACTAAATGAAATTTATCAGATAATTAACATAATAATCAGAGAATTAGATGTTAAGGCAGCAGACCTTTCACCTATTATCTATGCTGGAGAGTCTGTTGAACAACTCAACATATATGCTGCAGTGAGGACCCTATTATGATTTTTGTCAATACTCATTCCTCAATCATGCTTTTCAGGCTTTAAATCCAGTAGTAATTTTTATCCTGGTGCAAACTCAAGACATGGATGAGCACAGTTTCTGGATTCCCACATTGATCCAGCAGCTTGAACTCTCCGGCACCCAGAGTGGGTTAGAAGGCACTTCTGCCGAAACTGAACAGTCTGGCCAAGCCAACCATCTCAGTCCCCCTATGACTGAATGAAAGGGTATCTACTTGACTCTACTCGGTAAATTGAGGGCAGAAAGGCAGCCTGCAAAGAGGGTGTAGAAATGAATGCGGAGATACACCGAGACTTCAAGCGGTTTGGAGCCTTCACATCCTTCTCTCAAATTCGAAAGGGAGAAATTGGTATCCTTAGTCAATACCACAAGGGTAATATCCTAATTAAATCCATACTAATAGTGTTACAAATAAGTATTAAACAGTAAATATAGTTCAATCAAGGGAATTCCTCTCCCCATTTACCTGATAGGCAAAAACTGCGGAAACAGCAAGGCATACCCCCATTGACCATACAAACCCTCCTATCCAGGTGCCCCCAGCAACGTTTCTAAGGTCGGAAGCATCCTTAAATACTGATATCCATCCATTCCCATGATATTGAAAGGCATCGGTGTCGCACCAACACGTTTGAAATGCTCCGATATCCTCCATAACGCCGGACGCGATGAGCCACGCTGCATTAAAGATGGCAAGAGTCTTGCCTGTGATACGCGTTATAACCGCCAGTGCGCTCAGACCGCGCGTGCCTCGTTGATCCCGAACTTCGAGTCTTTGCATGACTTCATGCGAGATAAGATTAGAGAAGACGAGCATGAGCCATGATACGGTGGCAGCAATGCCATAGATGAGATAACCTCCTGAGCGGCAGCCAAGTCCAACAGCTGGTGTCCAGTACGCCACGAGGATAGCAGCCCCGGTGGTACCCCATTGGAGAAACAGGGCAACCAATGCGGCTTGAAACATATGGTGAATTATATGGGGATGTTGATGGAGAGTCGATAATGGTATGAAGGCGCTGAGCTCTGGTTCCAAGCGACATCGAATGGCGGCATCTCGGGCTGTCGATGGATTAAACATCGTTCGGAAGCTGGAAATCCCATTCTCGAATCCTCGTTGTACGTGTCCAGCGAATGTGAACCAAGTGAAGATGCGGGCGTAATTAAAGATTGGTCCCTCTGTCCTTTCGTCGCCTCGCACGTCAAATCCCCACCACGTGAGAAGGGGAGAGGGAGATTCGTCGAAATCGTTTGGCGAAAGCTTGGGAATGCCCTGTTGAGCTAGGACATAATCAGATTGCGAATCTTGATCTACACTGCCCTTGCGGCTCATATGGGGAAAGGGCGCCTGCGAACCTGAACACACGCCCCTGCTGTGTAAAGAGGGAATTTCCGACTGACTGGCGCCAGATACATGCCGCTGATGAATTGGTAGAAGAGGAAGTGTCTCTCGAAACGTACTAAAAGCTCCACTTCGAGCATCGGACAAGATATGCAGGTCAGCGTTTGAGCAGAGACCTGTCTGAGCCACATATTCAACTTTCCCTGTAATGTCGCGCTCTGGGATGAATTTGTGGTCTGTGAGAGCTTTCTTGATGGTCCCGACCTTGCACTGCGACCCTACACGAACATATCTAGAAGATATGAGCTCAAGATTTGAAGCTGTGCAAAGGAAATCCTACCCAAAGACGATTGGAAACCTGCAATTGAGATGATTTAGCTCCGAAGCAATTTAGAGGCGGGAACGCCTTACATCCAACTCCAGACCGTGCTAGATGCGAATTGATTACCGACGTCGGGGCTGCCGAGTGAGTCATGGACTGCCGCAATGAATGATATCAAGTACGCTAGAAAGGCGAACAGAACTATAAGTGTGTTAGTATCAGTATCGTACAATCGGCACTGATCAGATCATATACCTTGGGCAAGGAATGACTGCGTGAAGCCACGTCGTGTGTTGCGAAGATCCTTCTCCGCAGTTATCCAGAATTTCTGTTGACCGTTATCGTCATCCAGAATGATGAGACTAGCCAGTTCGCCGGCCCTCTGATTGGCACGCATAGGACATTGTTGAGTTTCCCGGAGAATAAATGCAGCTGCGTCGACTCGTTCGACCATATAACGGCAGCGTGAATTATGTTGCGCCGTTTCTTTGATTTTTCGGAATGCGATGGAGATGTATCGTCGATTGAAAGCTGTGAGTGCGATAGAGTACGCCGCCAGGGCTGGGCTCCCGATAGATAAGCAGGCGCTCATGAAATTTATGGAACCGTTCGCTTCGAAGGGTAGCTGGGCTATCAGGGCGAGCCATGGCAGCAGCCAGGTTGACATAGTGAGCGCAGAGGAAGTAAAATCTACGCTCTTGCTCATATTAAGCGAAATTCATCTGAAGAACAGTATTGTGCTCACCTGTGTGAATATCCCGCAGCTCTGCTCGCAAGCTCTGTTCGATATGCCCCAGACGTCAGGTGGAAGACTGCCATTGGCAGGACAGGTAGGAAAAATTGCCTCTCCAAGAATATTGACGAGGCCTTCGGAGGTGCAATTGAACTTGGAGGCACATGCGGTTTGCCAGTCGGGTACGCTCACTGTGCTTAAGGAGGTACCCATGGCTGGGAAGTCGGGCACAGACACGAGACATGGCCCGTTTTATGTTAAGCAGGGAAACAGTGCGAACCCTAACTCCGAGTCTCATCCCTGCTTACTGTGACCTCAACAGCATTCAAACCAGACATAGAAGTTCACAGCATTACTTTACGCTTTTGGGCTTTAATTATGAATGTTTGGTGGCCGGACATCGTGGTTAGTAGCGCGTGCCTTTGCCCTTGATAGCATCTCGAATCTCATATCAGGCGGCCTAGGTAGAAAAAATTGTGATCAAGAGGAAGCAGTCAGCGAGATGAAGGAAGGATTGTTCACATTCGAGTAGGTCGTACCCGTAAGGAGCGGGCTAAGGGCGAGTGAAGATTCTGGGGACGGCACTCGTCTTTCTGTTATCTCTGTGTACATGATTGATCTACTTTGGATCCACTAGCGTCCTCTGTCATGGCCGGAACTGGCCGTTGGCCGCGGGAATTTGGGCGTCAAATCTTTCGCTTCAAATTTTTCAGTTATGTTACCATGTCCATTGTCTTCATTCCATCATTTCGACTGACATTCGGTGGTTCGTAGGACTTGGGGAAAGGTGAAGCTTTGAAAATTTGAAGCCTTGAGCTCAACACAGAAGCGAGATGGAAATATGGATGCACCAACGAGCTAGTGGCAACGAAGGCATGTTTATCCTCGTCAATATTCTGAAACGCTGTTGTTGAAACGTTGACAGTCGACTAGGACTAGTTGTTCGCCCGATAATGATCGAATGCATCCAGTTTATCTAGTCTCGGTGTTGAGAAGAACAAGGCTCTGTCGACGCTTCGGTATCTGTGTATCGCGGTCAATCTGTATCAACGCGTAGAATGGAATTGGAACGTTGGAACGTTGGTCTTGCAGTGAGCTTTTTCCTCTTCATATCCATCCAGTTCCATTCTCTCTCTTCGATTTGGTTCCACTCCGTTGTCGCTCACTAACCTCTTTTTCCTAGATCCATATCCTACCGCCAAGCACAAAGTCTGCATTCATGCCCAGTTCGCATGCAATCATGGCCTTTTCACTTTTGACATTGTGACTTTTACCGAAACCAATTCAACATCCACTACATCGGAACTAGGCTCTTTGGTTAAATGTCAAACATCCGCCAAGTTTCGGTATTTCTAGGTCAATAATATGGCGATGTTTGGACTTTCGTAGTTGTTTACACGGTCGATAAAGGCGAACTGAGAGCTCTGAAGAGTTGATTATGGACACCCATTTTGGAGCATTCAATATTTCCCTGAGTTTATCGGCCTTCCACACTGTATCTTGGATCCGCCAATCGCCTCTGATATGACTGTCGTTCTCCATGGCTTTTGGACTGTACCTTGGATCCTGATCTTAGCTCTGATACGGCTGTCATTCTGATCTTTTTGTCCAATGAGACGCGATAGAACGTCGATGAGCCGTTGTGTAGAACGGTTAGCGACGACAGGACGACCTGTTAACGAAATTTATCATCTATTTCCGTTTGCTAGCTCCGCACATGTTCATACGTTTGTACCACCTGCTGTACCGGTCATACTCCGTCGCCTGGGCCTGCAACCATAGGTTCGTGGTTTCTGGGTCAGACGGCGTCATTAATCCGTATGTCCATCCCAATAACGACTGAAACGTCCGGTTTTCAAGCACTACAGATCTAACTTGTTGCAGCATGTACCAAAATACATTGATCCTAGCTCAAAGTCCCGGAGCACCTTCCTGAGTGGAAAGGAAGTCTGGATTCTCACAGAAGAGAGCGCAAAATGAGCCCTGGGTCTGTAAGCCACGGAAGTGAAGACCTTGAAGACCCTGAATTAAATCCTCGGCTTCGTGTAAACTTATCACACTTTGCAAGGATGTCTCTACGATGCGCCTGTGCGTCTGTAAATTTCCTTTTTCTTGTTATTGTGACAGACACCTAGTCTGGCCGCCTAATATAGATAGATATCCCGTAGCAACCTACTGAAAGGATTTAAGTGACCTCACGAGGTACTGAAGCGCGATAAAAATCGTGAACTATGGTCAGTTCTGAACATTTACTGTTGATGCTTTCAAACGCGCGAGCTGTAAGGGACCACAGAAGGATACATATTAGACGGCTCAATCACGGAATATTGAAAGCTTGCATCGTGTAAGTCACGAAGGAGAAGGAATCGTTGATGATCGATAAGAAATCAATACATTGATATCGATGTCGCAGCCACGCTGCAAGTCTCGTGCTTGACCTTCCATTCCTTCCGTTGCTTATCATATGTCCATCAAGGGCCAGAAAAAATATAAAGGTAGTGGCCAGATTTCTGATATTAACATCCACTAATGTCCAGCTTATCTCCTTCCTTGATTCACCAAGGCTTGGGTGCAAAAGAGCTACAAGGTATCTTCCATACACATGAGGGACGGCACGACTATCTGATAACAAGAAAATTGCAGAATCCGAGGATCCAGCCAATTCTGAAGAATTTTCTCCGATTATAATTGATCGACGCAACCTGAGTTTAGCGGAAGACGACGCTGCTGCATCCAGTCGTTCCCCAGTATACCCATTTCCAAAGGTTATAGCCTATACAGACTTCGATGTGCCCGATCCTGTTACTGGAGAAATGTTAGAGGACTCTGGGGCCGAGCATATAGGCCAGCTGACTTCATCTGAAAAGGTACACGAAGAAAACACCGAGCAACCAAAGCTCCGTAACTACTCTGCTGGACAGCCCACTTCTGGTGATCTTGATATGGAAATGTCAGTGGATGATCTGCAGCTTGGGGACAACGACAAGCCACTAGTACACTCTTCGGCCGAGAAAGGCAAAAAGGGAAACCCCGAGCAACCAAGGCTCGGTATAAAGCCATATCGGTCAATCTATTCTGGTAGACGGAACCTTCAGCTAACATTTGATATCGACTGAAAACAATACAGATAACAGGTCTTACAACTACGAAGAAAAGTATCCTCCTGACACACTAGGAGAGGAGATCACGGAAAATGCCCGTGTTTGGAAAGTTTATTTAGATGAAGCTGAACAGCAAGATGACGAGATGCTAAAAGGCTTCACTGATACAATTACATCTCTGCTTGTGTTTGTGAGTAAAGATTCAACATTGAGTATGAGGATTGAACTGTGTACACAGGCTGCTCTATTCTCGGCGGTGGTGACTGCATTTGTCATTGCAACCATCCCCGCCTTACAGCCAGATTACAGTGAGATATCAGCTGCGCTGCTGATGGAGCAGGTACAACTACTTCGAGCAGCTGGCAATACCACCGCTATTCAAAATATCCCTGCTTTATCCCGTGGAACGAATAGTACTAGATCTACTGCAACTGATATCTGGGTCAACGGCTTATTTCTTGCAAGTCTTTCGCTTTCTCTAGCCACGGCCCTCTTGTCAGTCCTGGTACAGCAGTGGCTGCAAGCCTATACGTCCTTGCCAACTGGAAATGCTCAAGAAAGAGCTCTAATCAGGCAATTTAGGTTCACTGGATTCAAAAAGTGGAAGGTTCCTGAAATCATTGGGACTCTACCTTTGATCCTACATGCCTCTCTAGCTCTTTTCTTTGTGGGGCTATCGCTTTACATTTCTCAAATTCATCAGCAACTTTCATGGATTGTGGTTGTGATCACAATCCTTGTCTTTGTCATCTATGTCGGTAGCATTTTCCTTCCTCCCATTTGGATTGGGTGTCCCTACCGTATACCACTTCTGTTTACGCTAGCAAGTTACTTGCTGCATTCGTGGATGATTACCAAGTGGGCATTCGCCCAATCATTGCACAAAGTGACCACCGGTCTTGAGGACAGTGCCCCTTTCCCAATTGCCATAGTGTCTTTGAGGCTTACTGAGAAAAAGTTTTTCGAGGTACCAAAGAGCAAACACCTAGTTCTTGCTGATATCCTGAACTGGCTTTGGAACTTGGAGTCCAATCAATCTATTCAGCGTATCACGGCTCAAGCGCTCAACGGCATACTGAAATTGGAGTTAAGTATCCCCAAGTTCACCCATGACCAAGAGGCCATTGGGCTACAGCCTCAAACATTTGATTTGCGAGATGTATATGCAGACAGATGTCTGCTACAGTCTTGGGAGAATGTTGTTTGGGATAGTCTTGCTCTGCTCAAAGTCAATGATGACTATGATATTCAGATATGGCCCTCCATTATTTCAACTTGGCGGACTTTGCCAAAGTGGTCCCATTGGCCTAACTTGGACAGGAGACGTGGTCATTCAATATTCATGACGGCCCTGAACAAGAATAATACGGTTGCAATTGAGAGGATTATCACGCTGATTGACATAAGTCAATATTCTTCCAACAACCTTCCCTATATACAGGAGGCTGCACAGAGGGACTTGTGGGATATTGTCAAGCTTCTTGTCAAAAACAATGCAGATATAAATGCACCAGGTGGGAGTTATGGAAATGCTCTTGGAACTGCAGTTTACAAGAGAGAATGGGAAATTGCCCAGTTCCTTATTCAAAATGGTGCGGATGTAAATGCAGGGGCACAGCTAAACCATGCAGCATACATAGAAAGATGGGATGTTGTTCAATTTTTGGTTGAAAATGGCGCAGATGTAGCTGTAGTGGGAGGAAGCCATAAACCTGCTCTAGAAAGTGCTGTGGATCGAAGAGAATGGCGCATTGCCAAGCTTTTGATTGCGAAGGGGGCAGACATCAGCATCCTCATTGGACAACAATCTGTAAATCACCGTAGTGCTGTAGGAGTTGCAGCACGAAACAGAGACTGGGCTCTTGTCACTTTCTTAGTTGAAAGTGGTGCTCCTGCAAATGCAATGGAAGAAACATATGGAACTGCTCTGGCAGCTGCAGCATATTGGGGAAAACACGCACATAGTAAAGCTTCTGGTTGAGAATGGGGCAGATCTAAATATCGTAGGGAGATACGGGACTGCTTTAGGAGGTGCTGCCCATAGTGGACACATGGATATTGTAAATTATCTGCTTGCAAACGGAGCAGATATGAATATCAGCGGAAGAAAATATGGAACTGCTCTGGCAGCTGCAGCACATGGGAGAGAATGGGACATCATAAAATGTCTGATACAATATGGAGCAGATATAAATAGGGTAGGAGGAGAATATGGCACTGTTCTAGGAGTCGCGGCATATTTAGGGAGCTTGAATATTGTTGAATTCCTTCTTGAAAAAGGGGCAGATGTCAACACAGTTGGGGGGGAATACGGAACAGCACTAGGAGCTGCAGCATATTGGGGGAATCTGGATACTGTCAAGTTTTTGGTTGCAAATGGGGCAGACATCAGGGCAGTTGGAGGAGAATATGAAACTGCTCTAGGAGCTGCAGCACATGGGAGAGAGTGGGATATTGCTATGTTTTTGGTTGAAGAAGGTGCAGATGTGAACATGATTGGAGGAGAATATGGAACAGCCCTGGGAGCTGCAGTGCACGGGGGAGCTTTCAACATTGTAAAATTTCTGCTTGAACGTGGGGCAGATGTAAACATGTCTGGAGCAAAATTTCAAGCTCCTCTGGGAGCTGCAGCTCATGTGGGAGCATATGATATGATAGAGTTGCTGGTTAAAAATGGAGCAGATATAAACAGAATTGAAGGGAAATACGGAACTGTTTTGGGAGCTGCGGCACATAGGGGAGAATTAGATGTTGCAAGGTTTTTGGTTGAAAGTGGAGCAGATGTGAATGTAGTTGGAGGGATATATGGAACTGCTCTAGGCGCAGCAGCACATGGGAGAGAATGGGATATGGTAATCTTCCTTGTTAAACATGGGGCAGATGTGAACAGAGTAGATGGAGAATTTGGAACCGCGCTAGGAGCTGCAGCATATTGGGGTAAACTGGATACAGTTGTGTTTCTACTTGAAAATGGAGCAGATGTGAACACACTTGGAGGAAAATATGGGACTGCTCTAGGAGCCGCGGTACACGGGGAAGCAATGGATGTTGTGGAGCTTTTACTTGAAAGTGGGGCACAGCGGGAAACAGGAGGTGAGTAGTATAGAACACTAGGAACTACCAGAGGCTTATCTCATACACCAGATTTTGCCAAGGATATTGCCATTACCAATTTTCTCAAAGTCCAAGATCTTCACTCACCAGGTTTTTATTAGTTCCCCCGATTTGCGGGCATTAGCAAGGTGGAAGATATCTCAAGTGTATGGATTGTATGAAAAATCTAAGTAGTTCCATACACCCATGCTTTGCCATTCCTGTTTTGTCCAATTCCTATTAGTATATAACAAGGGTTGAGTTACAACTTACAACTGGCTCTAGGATGCTATTGAGTGCTATGGAGTGCTTCATAGCAGTCAATAGCTCAACCCAGGTTTAGCAGATAGAGTATAGATCTGTGGGCAGCAGCATTGGCCCTGGGCGTACACCCAGTGGTCGTGGAACGCCTGGTATCTGTACATCCCCTGAGCAGTAGTTCCACCTCCTCGCTCTCGCTGTGGAGCAGTCAGTTGTCTCCCAGGCAACTGGCGCTCTGAGAAGACAGTTTCGGCACGACGTTACGGATAATTTGAGCAGCGTCAAAGTCTTGACTCTTGCCATGCCGGCCACAACTTGACAATACATTGCTCGCTATGATTGATGCTCAAGCCCCCAATCTCTACCAGATCTCTGCTTCATTACAAACTGCGTTTAGTAACCTCAAGTCTATCCACCCAGCATTCTATCTGTGGCGTCGAAAAGTTTCATGGATCAGCATCCTGGAGCATCCCAAAGCTCCAAAGTTCATCCCAGGTTTTGCAGATGGGAGTCATTGTAACGACTTGCCATTCTTGAAGTTAGCACCTTGGGCCTTTGCACTGCAGAATGCTCCCACCAGCACTGTTATTATAACTGAAAATCGTGTGCACGGTGTCTGTGTCGCAGGGTTGCTCAAGCTTTTCGATGGTCTTTCGTCCTCAAACTTCAAACCCCAACACTGTCGGTATTCGACATGCCCGAACCAATCTGACCTCTACTGAGACTGGTTATTTGAATACACCTAACTCGCTTCCGCTTTCGTTCAAGCTACCTGCCCACGCTGACCTCGTATGACGCTTTCAAATGGTTTCGCTCTATATCTGGATCCAGGATGACGGGAAAAAAAGCGTACATATAGCAACCGCATTTGAGATCTTTTCTGAATTGATCCATTCCCAATAAGTCTACTATGGGCCGTCAAGTATCCGTTCAAGCGCAGATTCCTTTTTGATCACGAATTAGAGTGCGGGTCGTTTTAATTCTGTTACTGACATATTCCTGACTCTTCCACGGCCAGTGACGGCCCTCACAAGTTTACCGAAATAGCCGGAAAGCTGGGTAAAATTGCTTTCTATTTTTCTCTTTGAATTTTTCGTACGTTCAATCAGCCTTGTCCCTCGGACGCGTTCGGGGACCTGGGTGCCCTGTTCCCGTCGTGATGAAACAAAGGCCGCATGCCAACGGCACTTTTGGCTCTCCATAACGACATACGCTTCGCGGTTAGCAGACTCCTCGTTAATAGTATGAATCTTTACTAATGTGACGTAGACCCGAAGCTGTGTCAGCGGTCAATCTGGCAGCAGGCTGCAATGAAGGGTACGTATGATGATCTGTTGGTACATCTGAAGACAGTTACAGTAAGTGATGGCTACTCCGAAAGTGAACGGAAACACGTATGTACCTAGTCCTAATCTGGCTTTCTTGCTACAATCGCGTAGTAGGTCGTATGAGCATTATCCGATTCATTCCATTCTTTCAAGCTCCCCTCAAGAAGCTGGTCAAATTCCTCCTCACTTCCAACAATCCCAAATCCACCCCCAGTTAGCACTGGAGTCTTCATTCCCTTAAACATGTCATGCCACTGCTTCGAACGATTCAGCCCATCATTGTCCACAGATTCGCGTATGGGAATCTCTCGGCCCTCACAGTGAATATCTACGAACCCTTTCTTGGCCAAGAGCTTCGGAAGATATAGCCCCAAGTCTCTGACAACTTCTTTTGATGTCGCCACGATTAAAGACACCAGTCTTTTGGAATTCGGCCCCACCTCATAGCCACGGCCATTTGCTTCAACTTCTACCAGCTCAATCCATGCACCTGGTTTAAGCACATTATAAAGCTGATCAATGGCTGTATTCCAACGGGAGTCATTCATTGCAGCAACCAGGAGGCGTTGGTGGACATAGGAGAAGCTATTTTGCCATTCCTGGGGCAAATCAATGACGGAGCGTATAGAAAAGTGAATATTTGAATGGTATTCATGAGGAAACTGCTTGTCGGATATGTCGATGCACTCGATATCGAGCAGCACATTGTTCTGGGAATGGAAAGCAGAGAACTCTTGAGCCCATATGCCTACAATGCAAAGTCTGTACTTGAGGCTGTCGATGTAAGATGTGACCTACCGGTGCCTGCACCACTTTCGAGGACCCGATCATTTGAGCGAAGGGTTATTGGTGCTAATACAAGCTGATCTTCAAAGGCCTTTGTGAGGATGCGATGCTGAAGGTTCAATCTTCTCAGAAGCGAATAGTAAGTAAACGAGAGACAGGTCAAGATTCCATAGCGATTGTATCATCACCTTTCTGTCTCGGCGCTGTCAGCAGGAAGAAGATAGTTCGATGAAGCATATTCCCGTTTTACTGTTTGTTCCATATCCTACACGTCTCGATGCTTTCCAAGATCGAACGCTTGTTTTAATACTTCTTCAGTTTAGTCACACGACTTCATGGTTTGAATGCAAAAGCGATGATGGCTGGCAGCACTGAGCAGCATCTTTTGATCAAGAAAAAATTCTTCTCCCGAACCCCTTGTTCAGGAGCGTATCGATGAAGTACTTATATACATATTTTGCTGACAAAGCCTCAAAACTTCCGAAATCCGGCGACACTTACTACTATGGTGAGAGCGAGAGTGGGAGGGACTGACATAGCACATTACACGCTCATACCGTAGCCTCTAGCTACTTTGTACTACCTCTCTGGGAGGGCTTGCAGTCTACCTTCCCTTCGTGGGTCGAGCTCGCTGACTCTCTCCCCTAGAGTCCGGCTGTTCCCTCGTGGGACCCCGCTGTAGAGCGGAGCCGAGTATAATACTACTACTACTACTACTATGGTATCACTGCGGGTTTGTATTGAGAGAAAGCCTTGTCGAATCATAAAATCGTGGTCATGAAGTGTGTGAGAGAGAGAGAGAGAGACATCATAGTTTGCCAGGTCAGCACGGTGAGTAAAAAATGCGTTTTGTAACCCTGATTCTCAGATTGTAGTCTCAAGGGGTACCCGGAATAGCCGGAAATTTTCTTTCTCTTGGAAACGTGACCATCGATTAGCCTTGTCCCTCGGACGCGCTCGGGTACCTGGATACAAATCGATATTAGTCTTGGCTCTCCGTACGCTTCGCAGTTAGAACTTAGCAGCTATTTACTAATGTGATGTCTAGCTGGAGATGTTTCAGAGGGCAATCCGGGAGAAGCGCTGTTTCAGCGGTTAATCTGGGAGAAGCAAGAATTACTGTATGATGACCTATTGTACATTTGAACACTGTCTAGCTCAATGAGTATACGCTACTCCGAAAATAAATAGAAACACTTACTTCGTCCGAGTCCTAAACTGGCTTTCTTGCTACAATGGTATAGTAAGTCGTATACGCCTTATCTGATTCGTTCCATTCTTTTAGGCACCCCTCAAGAAGTTCGTCAAACTCCTCTTCGCTACTGATAATTCCGAACCCTCCGCTCGTCAACACAGGTGTTTTCATCCCCATCCACAAGTCATACCACTGCTGTGAGCGGTTCAGTCCATCATTGTTCACAGATTCGCGTATGGGAATCTCTCGGCCCTCGCAATGAATATCTTTGAATCCTTTCTTTGCCAAGAGCTTCGGAAGGTATAACCCCAAGTCTCCGACAATTCCTTTTGATGCGTGGAGTGACGTGATTAAAGACACAAGTCTTTTGGAATTCGGCCCCACCTGAAAGTCAAAGACTTTTGCTTCAACTTCTACAAGCTCAAGCCATGCTCCCGGCTTGAGCACTTCATAAAGCTGGTCAATGGCTACATTCCAACGAGAATCATTCATTGCAGCAATCAGAAGGCGTTGGTGGATGTAGGAGAAGCTGTTCTGCCATTCCTGGGGTAAATCAATAACGGAGCGTATAGAAAAATGAATATTTGATGGGTATTCGTGAGGAAACTGCTTGTCGGATATGTCGATGCACTCGATATCGAGCCGCAGGTTGTTCCGGGAATGGAAAGCAGAGAACTCTTGAGCCCATATTCCTACAATGAGAAGTTCAACTTGACCGTAATGAGGTTTGGCGAAGTATGTAAGCTGTGACCTACCGGTTCCTGCACCACTTTCGAGGACCCTATCATTTGAGTTAAAAGTTATGGGAGCTAACACAAGTTGACCTCCAAAGGCCTTTGTAACGATATGATGCTGAAGGTTCAATCTTGCCAGAAGCGAATAGTAAGTAAGTGAGAAGCATATCAAGATTCAATAGCGATTGTATAATCACCTTTCTGTCTCGACGCTGTCAGCAGGAAGAAGATAGTTCAATGAAGCGTATTCCCGTTTTACTGTTTGTTCCATCCTACGTGCCTCGCTTTTCAGGACCCAATCGCTTGTTTTAATACTTCTTCAGTTTTGTCACACGACTTCATGATTTGAATGCGAACGCGATGGTTCGTGTCGCATTCGCGGCAGTATCTTTTGATGAGGACAAGTCTTCTCCCGAGCTCTTTGTTCAACGTTGAGCAGCCTAACATTGACAAATTTATCTATATGCATGCTTCGCTGATTCAAAGCTGATTCAAAATGCTAGAAATCTGAGGACACTACGGTAGTACCATTCTGGGTTTGTAGAGAGGAAAGCTGGTCGAGGCGTAAAGCTGCGTTGAGAAAGTGAAGAAATATCCTAAAGATAGGACTGACCTCATCGTTGCCAGGTCGGCACAGTTCCCTAGTTCCCAGAGTAAAAATACAGCAGTCCGCGAGTGATCGCCTGTTGCAAAATTGTTTGGTGCGAGTTACTGTCGCGTTTACCCTCCCTTCGCTCAAGAGTCGACAAGCTGATGATTAGTACTTTAGTAACCCGTTGTCTACAGCGAGAAGGTCTTCGGAATCGTATGCATTCGAGGCTCAGTTGAAAGTTCAAGGATATGCTACCGATTGCTTTCGGACTGATGATGTCATTTGAGTCAATACTAATTTACTCAATTAGGAAACTACTTTTTGTGCTCCTCCCTCCAAGATGCGAGCTCGTGGGATACTGGAACAAATAAGCTGACAGCGGAACCGGACTTGACGGATACCTCCCGTGTCAGCTATATCCCATGTCAGCGTTAGACCATGGATTTATATAGCTCTTCATCTATCAGATCCTGATATCGCCACACTGACAAGCACCTTATCACCACACTGGCAAGCGGACAACGACGAGAACCTCATAAGAAGGTTCTACTCGAAGCTAAGCCAACGCCCCACTCTCAAGCCTCGGATGCCTGCTTCTCCTACTTTTACTGAGACCTGGGGCTGTCAAATGATCGCATACATGATTAATACGGCGTAAGCACTGAGTTCTGCAGCGAGAACTTTGAATCACTGATCTCCGTTTACCATCTAGTCTGTACGGTGTCGCATCGGTAACTTTGTTCTTTCATTCTCAATCTCACGCCAGGATAACACGATAAGAAATCGCTAGCTGTTGATGGGGCAGTACTTTTATGGTCATAGTCAGAATGACTCGAAGCGAGTCAGAATCATTGTCAGTGTTCCAACTCATATTTCAAGTACAGTATACCGATTGTATCCCAAAATTCGGTCACTAGGTTGGTCTACTGTGGTAAGTTCGATTTACTTTGATGTTTTCAGATTTAATCTCCGTTTTCTAGGACTTTTGGGACAGCGCAGATTGTCTTCCTTAGCCACCAAGTATACACCGACTACGTTACTCGATTTTCTCAGTTCGAGCTTCTGGACAACATCGTGTTGTGAGTCATTTTGCCCACTGATTGCTCACGAACGACCGTTGATATAATTAACATATAAGCTCAGGGATAGTACGTCGTGGTTCCTATGGCCGAGTTTGCCTTTTGACCTTGGTTTTATTCAGGCGCAACTTCTTGCGGTGGTAAGATCTATTAAACCAACTAGTGTCGAGCAGTATATTTACCACCTGGTAGTACCTTACAGCGTTTACAGCTCAAATGTAAGCTGTTCTTCGGACAACTGCTTATGTATCGGATCTAATCGGTATTTATAGTTTCTTTGCGCTTCGGATCTGGGCATGTAAGCAATTTTCTGCTGAAAGACGAAACAAAGGATATTGATCGAGAAATCAAAAGTGGCGCCAGCTCCAAAGAAAAATCCTCTACACAGGTCCGGTTGTACGGAGCTTTACATCCGTTTGTGTCTGCGAGTACTGAAAATATCCGTCACAGTTACTACTGGCATTTCTCCAGATTGGTTAGCGACTAGCCTTTCCAACCGAACAAAGTGCTGACAAGCGGACAACACAATAGGATTTGGAATAGGTACATTATCTCTAGCTAAAAAATACACATGCCTGTACTAACTTGACCCACCATGAAGCTCAAACAGTACTTTCGTGAGTTTTCCTTTGTCCTTGGGCTATTTTCGACTCGATCTCATGATTTCCCGGGATTTTAGGATCAAAACAGCCAAATTTTCTCTTCTGTCATCTACGACAGTATGTCTAGTTCACCTGGCCGTTTGTGTTACCCCAAGTCCTTATCTTATCTTATCAGAGGATAACCTCCACACAAGCAGGGGCTACTGCCGTGTGTGACGTAACAATAACCATAGCTCTTTGGAGCTTGCTGAGCAGAGCAAAGTCTGGAATTCGGAGGTAGGTTTCTACTTTAGGAAACCAGAGACCGCAATTGATAGTTTTATTCCAGGACCGATAGTGCTCTCGATAAGTTGATTCTCTACAGCATAAATCGAGGTGCGGCGACAAGGTTAGATTATGTTTATGGCTATTGATCTGTTGGGTGTTTGCTGAACCTTTCTGTTTCTTTGCAATGAAGCTTTTGTGCCGCAATGAATTTGATTTGTGTGCGTCAAGTCTAGCTCTCGAACTACCATCCTTTCTGAAGTATAATGAGACAGTTTGTGTCGCTTCCAGGCACCTTCATCTTGTAAGTGTTTCCACATAATTTGGGTGAGATGTAGCTTATACACAGATGCTTCAGCCTGATTTTCCTAGATATGAGTTCTCAATGTAAGTGACTTTATAGCTTCAATTACGACAAGGATAACATGCGATTCAAATCAAGTATATCTCATATCTGTCGCTAGCATGTAAGTATTCATCTGGTTTCCAGCTAGAACACTTGCACTCAACTTTGTTACTGAGTCTACAGGTTGCTCTCTCGAAAGTCGATACGGGAAAAGATGTCAAATCAAATTATAACTGATTCGAGCTTTCCTCTTGAAAGTCTCAGGACCGCTCAAAGTACAGCAATCCACATTGTGAGTGTTGATATACATTTATTCTGTTTCTGCCCTCATATGTTGGATGTAGCAGCGGGACGTGGTCACTTGGGATGATCATAATCCTGACATGCTTGAGCAAGGGCCTTCCGAGTCAAAAGATAAGCCATTGACAAAGTAAAACTTAGTCCGAGGGAACCACAATTTCTTGGTAATTTAGATTTCGGGTATTAATAAGACATTGAGTTGGATCTACGTATATTTGCGACGAAACAACTTTGACCTGCTAAATTAAATAAGCGCCAATCGGACCTCAACCCACATTGAAACATAAGTATTGGCGTTCCAGTCAGCTCTTCAGGCGCATGATCAATCACTTTAGGCCACCTACTAACTCGTTTATAGTCCAGATTCTCTTTCCAGACTCCAAGTCATGACTCCTCAACTTGAGACTTGAGAGTGCACAGGGGCTCGTGTCTAACTCGCGTCTTGTGAAAGCATCAATACACAATAAAGCAATGGGAGTGATATATAAATAATAAAGCATATGGATGATTGTAAGAATGATAGATAACAGATTGGCGAGTTCATAGACAGTGTACAAGTGAAGGAAACAGTAAAAAGAGGTAAAGCGGGATCTGGAAAAGCGGCAGGTGTGGTTATGTAACTGTAAGCGGGAAACATCGGCAGTCCCTATATGCCTGGGGCATGACAATCTCTATTGTTAGTGATGGTCAGTGATGATCCTTACACTGGTTATGCGGAAGGAAACATATATCCATGGCCATCTCTGATGCTCATATGTAAAGAGATGTTTACATCCAACTTGGTAAATGATCAAGAGCACTTTGGTTACCCTGGAGAATGGTCTGGTTAAAGCCAATCGGCAACATAGCAAGTTTTGAAATCCTAATTCCTGGTGGAGTATTGAGCTAGGTTAAGCCTGTATACTTACTGATGAACCTGTCTTTGCTCATCTGTGGCTGTTCTGTTGTCCTGATACCCGGGATCATCATTTGATTCATCTGAAAAGCTATAAGTAGCAGTAGCAGATGCTCAGTGGATTACCCACACTTCTGAGTTGCTTCTTAATTGCCCAGGTGGCCACCGCTCAGTCCTTGCCAGTAATTATACCAAGTCGTATTCCTCAACCCTGATGCAAAAAAACCAGGATTTTTTTATTACACCTATCAGATATGTAGAGCAGGTGGTTGAACCACTGGAGATCATAAAAATGGTCAGTACATCTATAAACTTCTTAGAAAATCACAGTAAATTTTACTTTTCCAGTTTTCTGTTTTCCTTTATGGTGTATACTTCTTCTGTTTCTCAAGGAATTAGAGCTTTACTGACAAGAGAGCTCTTTCTTCAAGGCATTTATACTGTTCTTTTCTGCCTTTATATCTACTTTCAAATCGTTCAACGTTCCACACGCCAAAAGCCAAAGTTTTACATAATCTCCCTCTCTTTGCTATATGTCCTTATCACTTCTGTCACTATCCTCTATATGACCTCAACATATGAGTCTTTGATCTCAGGAACAATGATTGGCCTTACATTTTCTCCGTCCTTTCGCCAATTATCTGTGGATCAACATACAAACCCTGACATTCACTATGTTGCATTTCTTGACCAAAAGTAAGCAAATAAACTCCTAATTTCTCCTGTCATTAACAGCGACTTTGCTAATCACAAGACACTATTTCAATGATCTAGCACATCCATGATGACCATCTACATGATTGCAAAGTACTGTACAATCTAATCACTACTGCACTACTGTATATTAACCTATCCCAAAACACCTTTAATTTTGGATGAGTCAATTCAGCTCTGTAGCAGATAGTATACTTGTGAGTAAAGATACCCACTCTACAATCCATTAGTGTTGCAGGCAACTCATTGGGTTGGTACAGCTCTGCCGTTGCTATCACCTCTGGGAATCAAGAAAGTCTATTATCACTCCACCGATCATTCTTTGCGCTCTGAACGCATGTATGCACCAAACATACCCTTTGAATTTAACTAAAATTTTGCAGTGTTCTTTATTGGTGGCTTAATTTTGGAAACACAAAAAGAAAGCAATCTGGATCCTCCTTTTCTCTTGGCTAGTGAAAGGAAGAATATATTCGGCATTGCTACAATCTTATCTCTAACATTTGCTCTTGTCACTATGGCCACGAATGTTCTCCTTACTGCCCTTATAGGTGTGCAACTTAATTTTCAGCTTCCTCTGTTTGATATATAATTGAGCACAGCGGGAAGACTTTTTTGGCTCATGAAAATGACCAATAAATATTTGGATACCAATTCTCAAATGAATCACCAGAAAATCAAACAAATTCCAATAATCATGTAGGATGAATTAAACATTGAAAATACCCTAACATAATTTTCCATTTTGATCTAGTATTGAGTCAGGCTGTTTATATCCTGCCACTATAATTGTTGCTACCTGTTTCATAGTCTCAATCAGTCCTCTGCAACTTGTTCCAATAGTAGCACAAACAATGGTATGAAAGCTTGTTGAGTTAGTACTACTTCGTCTAACAGGACACGCAGGGAATTGCCCCAACCTTGATCATGGTTCGAGTTGATTTGGGCTTGAGCTTTGAACATGATGGTCCTAGGAAGGTGCACAGTGAGGACGTTTGAGGCTAGTATCGGTGGTCTAGCCAGTGATCATGGGTACCAAGGAACAACAGACAATTATATATACATCCTATAGCAGTTCTTGATGATTGTGGGTGGAAGAGCAAAGTTTGCCAGTCATCCAATTGTAACGCAATAATAGCCTCTTTAGAAACCAAATATCTGAGATTGGGATTCTGGTCATAGGTCTGTGCAAAGGAGTAGTGTTGAAACTAGATTACCGCTTATGAGTCATATCTAATCAGTAAAATGAGTCGACCAGATGGACTTTGCTATACAATTGATGAACTGTCAATATATGCTATGTTGAAACTCACCCTCAAACACTAGACACAGCCTCTACACAGGTTCATATAGATGTAGTCAATTATGCCATTCACTATAAGTCTTATGATACATAGCTTGTACACTGCCTTGCAGTACCTATGAACATTACCTATAGAATTACCATATGGACTCCATCTTGTTGGAGTAGTACTTCGTACGATCAATATTTCACGCTTTGGCCTTACTATTCTCGCCTATCATGTCTATCTTTGCTCCATGCTTACACATACATATGAGACTTCGATACTTATATTAGCTAGTTTGTAGTTTTTCCTCCCTCAGTTGTACCGTTATATGAACAACTGAGGTGAGCTCTCCTTTCTTACTGATACTTTATTTATACTTACGTATTGTACTTTGTAGATTCACGTTCATCTACAGGTATAGTATTAGTTGTACCGTTATACGAACAACTGAGATTCACGTTTGTCTACAGATTATGAGACTCGCTGTGCTACGAGCATCAAAAAAGTAAATCCCAGCCCTTTGAATACAAGCAATCATGACATCAGGGAATTCTGTCCTGACAGTACCTACATTTCCCAAAGCATCACAGCTATCAGGAAAAGATACATGGCGACCCTTCAAAAGCCGAGTCCAGCTGAATGTACAGCTGAGAGGTCTACTCGGATATCTGAATGGAACCATTCCTAAACCAACTAGAGATCCATTGCTATTTGTAACAGGTACTCAAGCACCTTCCTCTACATCTCCAGACAGCCCATCTCCTTCTCTGGGAGAGTGGTATCAGTGCGAGCGGATGGTTGCATCCATCATATGCTTGAACTGTACTGACCCTGTCGGTATCGGAATTGACGAAGAAGAAAATGCTCACACTACCTGGCAAAAGCTCATTGCAAAGTATGAAGCTAAGGACAAACAGCGTATTCATATTGCTGACACCTCTCTACGTACCCACCGGTATCATCCTGATACTTCGACTATGGAAGAACACGAGAAATACATGAAGAACCTCTTGAAGATACTTCATAACCTTGGTGGATCCTGTACCCCTACTCCTAGGCGAGAACGACCTATCTGCACTAATCCCGCATGCCCGAGTAAAGTTGGACACACTATTGAGCAATGTTGGGCTAAAGGCGGAGGAGGAGAAGGCAAAGCTCCCAAGTTCTGGAAGGAAAAGTACGAAGCAAAAGTGAAAGCGTCTAGCGCTGAGACGACTACCCCTATTGATGTCTATGGTGGATCAACACAATCTTCAGGTGCACCTTCTCCAAACTACGCAGACTCGGGTACATCAAGAACACCAACCTCTCCATCTGCCCTTGCGTCAACTGACACTCCCACTAGATTCGCTGATGCCATTCTAGTCAGTGGAAACGGTCAACAAGGGGAGAAGGTAGACATACATGTACCATATCACCCGCTTGTATCCTGTAACAAATGCACCACATGCAAAGCGGGCAATGTAAAGCTTTATTCACCAAAATCCGTGTACCGTACATTTATTGATTCCGGAGCGACAGACCATTGCTGGGTGGAAGGAAATCAATTTGTTGAATACACGGCAGTGAACGAGACAGGTAGCAGCGCAGTAGCTGGCACCAATTGAGAATTCAATATCCAGGGAGTGGGGACTGTGGAGTTTGTGACCAGTGTTAACGGACAGAAGAGATTAATCCAACTTCGGAACGTGAAACACATGCCGAAGTTTGGACACAATCTCATTTCCTTGATAACACTGGACAGGCTAGGATACGTGGGCAACTGGGGGAACAACTCTATCACAGTAAACTCGAAAACTGGCGGTACCATGATGGTTGGGTATGGCAAAGGAAGGATGTACGAGGTCACTGTGCAAGACAATGTCAGTATCCACTCAGCACGTTCACATGGAAAACCGGCCAACATACTCACTTGGCACCGGCGACTAGGCCATGTTTCTATTCCGCGAATCCTCCAGATGTCAAATAAAAATCTTGTGGATGGTTTGGTTATAACATCCAAAGAGGTCTTTGGGTTGTGCAAACTGTGTCTATATGGGAAAGCAACACGGCGACCTTTTGACGAGGTATTGGAGCATGAGACGGAAGTTCTACAAAGAGTGCATGTTGACCTTTTCGGACCAACTAGAACACAGAGTAAAGGAGGATTGCCTTACCTGATGCTATGTACCGACAGTTGGTCAACAATGAAGATCCCATCTTTCCTGTCCAACAAAAGGGCAGAAACTACGTTGGATTCATTCCACCGCTTTCGTCTGAAAGCAGAGAATCAAACAGGTCAAACTCTTCAGACTATTTGGATTGACAGCGGAAGAGAACTCGATAACAAACTTATGGAGGAATACTGCGCACAGCTTGGTATCTCCATCAAGAAAGTTCCTCCTTATTTGTCGGCCGCTAATGCAAAAATTTCTTGAGTTGAGGGATGTGAAGTTTGAAGAAGGGGTTACAAAGAGAACTCAACCACCGCCAGCTGATTCCGATCAGATCGTGGCTCTGCCGTACGGAGTTACCGACGTCGACAACACCCCTGATCAAGATCAGGTTCGGTCCGAGCCATAAACTCAGGAACGGTCTCCTACAACATCTCCTGCTCCCTCAAGTCCATCACTACCACCGCTGACGCCATCCCCACCGCCGCCTTCACCATCTCCACCACCGTTACGTTGGGAACAAGGATCCGGAAGCCGACAACTAGGTTGCTAGAGTCCGAAGCTTATAAGGGCAGGGTAGATGAAGCAAGAGAAACTGACACACCGTGGGCATCGGAAGTCTTGACAGATGACAACCCTTTGGCACTGATTGTACAAAATCCTTGGGCATTTGCTTCTGCTGGTTCGGAATACTGGGTTCCTGATTCTTATAAGCAAGCAATAAAGCAGCCAGACCTGTGGTCAGCCCCCATGAAAGCTGAGTATGACTTGCTTCTGGAGAAAGGAGTCTGGGACTTGGTGGATTTACCGGATGGAGCAAACCTGACAGGTGGCAGATGGACCTTTGCGATTAAATGGGGTGAAAACGGCGAGGTAATATGCCGTAATGCGAGGTATGTGGCTCAGGGATTCACCCAAATCTTTGGCGTCGACTACAATAAAACATACGGTGCTGTCGCGAGAATGGAATCTCTTCATCTGGTCTTGGCAATAATCATCGTTCTGGGTTTGAATCTCTTCCAAGTAGATTTCAAGGGAGCTTTTCTGAATTTGCCTATTGAACATGATGTTTATATACAGCAGCCAGAAGGTTTTGTGGTACCGGGTCGAGAGCATCAAGTGTGCAAGTTGCGGCGATCAATCTATGGGATGAAACAAGGAAGCCATGACTGGCAAGCAACTCTGGCTGCTGGTTATGCTGCTGACGGTGATAGGGCTAACTATGGGTAGGTGGGCAGAAGGCAAAACAACACCAACACAAACACACAATCAGACTTTTGAGTTCTGGGGTAATTCAAGATTGATCAATGGACTCTATTGCACAAAATGCTCTATAGTCTCTGGGGTTCTCTTTGTACTTTAACTATTCCTTTCAAAACAAGACTCTGGACTTCAAAACTTTCAAACAAGACAAGACTGGGACTTTAACTTTCAATCAATCAACAACAGCAACAACAACAAGCAAAAGCACTCTGAATAATTCTGTTCTTTCTTCTGCCAGAAGCACCCTATTACTACAAGCTTGACAGCAAGCTTGTTAACCTGGGGGGGGAGGGATGCCTGCTCTTTCTGGAGGTCTCCCCTTGATTATATACCCAAGGAAGCCAAGAGTATTGGTAAGGGGAGCATGTGCTCTGCACACGAGGCTGTATGGCATCATATGGTCAATTCTATTGTGAAATTTTACATCAGACCCGGAAACGGTGAACAAAGACCGCCCCATGAGGTCGTTTCACTCTATTCAGTTCCATTTCGGATCATAGATGTTCAATCTCGAGTTCTTGGTATGTTCTTTTTCATTCATTCTTGATTGTCAGTACTTATAGTGACTTATGACTGTAAGTAAGTGTGAACCAGTAGTTCACAGGTTCTATAAGTGAGGGAGGACTTGAAGAACGATGTATCTCAGCTATTCTCGCTTCGATAATTGTCATCTAAGCCCTGCAACATCAAGTTTCATTCTAATCTTTGAAATACTGCTCCAAGGGGACAGATCTCAGTTCTATGCTGGAGCATTGGAAAACCACCCGGTATCGGGACGTTGTATCGTATTTCCAACTTGTATAAACTCGTTTCAAGGGTTCATAAATTTTCTAAGGTCTCTGATTGATGGGCATTGAAGTATAAGCATATCTATAGAAATATAGGTATGTCTCCTCCTAGTACCTACTCAAATCTCGTCTCTATGGTCGGAGGACTCATGGAGTATAATGCGGGAGGGCAGGGGACGTCGACGGGACTTGTTCGGACTCGGTTTGACCCCCACTCTTGTCCTGTATCCTCATGCTATGCAATTATTTGAAAATGAGGCATTTATCCCAACAACTGATGTAACCATGTTCTGGGACCGGAGAAGTACCCTCGATACCGGTATTTCGATGCCGTCGGATGCCTATGCACTGCTTTCGTTCGTTCTAGTGCTTCATGGTCTCTGGTACATTTTTATTTCTTGCCCCAGATTGCCCTTTTGCATGTTCTAAGTTTTATACCCTTAGTAAGGTATTATCATTCTGAGTAAGCATTTCCTATGGAAGGGAAAGCTTGTAATCGAGTGCTAACTAGTGGAACGATGTAAGAATCGTCCAAACGGTCCGCAACATCGAAGGTTTCATAGAAAACGGCCTCCTGGTGAGGTAGTTCCAAGTAAATCAGTTATATCAAATTCAGAGTATGGGCCGAAATGGCCGATAGTTTGAGATCAATGTTAGGCCGTCGTGCGCGTGAAGCGGTGGCAATACAGGCATTATACGAGCATGTCCGATTTGGGTTTCAGTGAACACAGCACTGGGAGAAGGTCTCCAAGTGTTGTGAACACTACGTATCATGCAAAGACTGTCTAGTAGTGGGCTTCAAGTCTAGTTTTAGACTCAAAAAGTCTTGGGGCGTATCAACGGGTACATATCTTCACGCGCAGATTCTTGTAGGGTTTGAAGGTCCAATTCAATGGACTGCAAAAAACTGATGAATTGCACTGAACTGAACTGCAAAATGAACTGATGATAGATGGACCGGTCCATGATTTAAACCTGGTCCAGTTCATGGTTCATCAAAATCTCAGAAAAAAAGTAAACCACAAAGAATCAGTTTAAACCGGTCTAAACCGGTACAGCCACATAGCAAAAATAATTTAGATAAATGAGTATATTTTCTAATGGTCTCAAGCAATAAGCTAATACAAGACTGGAAAGACTACTCATAACCTATTGAACAGTACCATGCAACAAGTCTGAGAGCCTGACATGATACAATATTGAATACACTATCCATGATCTGTTTTAACAGATGACCAATGACTGCCAAACCTGGAAAGCATTTCTGCATGGTAAAAGAGCAGTGTAAGGCAGCCTAGAGCATATATTGAATGTTTTATTTTGTTTTATAGTAGTTTTTTACATGGTCTCACTTGTTACATATCTGAATATCTTTCATGCATGTGCAGTTTAAATCAGTTTAAACCGGTCTGCACCAGTTTAAATTTGCACTGATTTAAACTGCATGAACCAGGATGAATTGGACCAGTGGACCAGTGCAATCAGTGCAGGTCCATGGTTCATACAGATTTAGGTTTTTTATGGACTGGTCCAATTCATGATTCATTGAATTTTTGGTAAATAAACTGAATTGGATTGGACCTTCAAACCCTAGATTCTTGTATAAGGTATTGACGAGAAGGTGATGTTTACACCATCACGAGCACCTATGGAGATGATGTCTCTGGCGGTTCTTCAACTCCAGAAGGAAAGCAGAAAGCAGTAAATGACTTAGGAAAGTGATGGGAGGCATCTGAGGTGAAGTCCAATATTCTCTTGGGTATGACAATTTGACAGAATGCCGACACTCGTTCTATTACAATTTCCCAAAGGCAGTACTTCGAACGCATGTTGGTTCATTTTGGTCTACAAAATGTAAAACCTCGTCGGACACCTTTGCCACCAGGTGTAAAAGTTGTGTCTGCGCCGAATCCATTACCACTAGAGGAAAGAATATTTATGGCTGACAAGCCATATCGTCGGGTTATTGGCTCTATTCTGTGGGGGTCAGGCTTGACTAGGCCTGACATGTCTTTTGCAACAAACTTGCTTGCTCGTTACCAGTTGAATCCAGGTCGTTGTCACTGGGATTTGGTGGAATGGCTTGCGGGTTATATTATCTGGACACTGCACTATGACATTACCTATGAAAAGCCGGCTGGAGATGTTTCCGCGCCGGGGATGGGTCTTATGCCTGTTGGCCACTTCGACTCTGATCATGCGGGCTGTCTCGATACTAGAAGATCGACTTCGGGTTATGTGTTTATGATGGCAGGTGCACCAGTTGCCTGGAGCTCAAAACGCCAGGCTACAGTAGCCACCTCGATGGTAGAAGCGGAATATGTTGCACTGGCAAGAGCGAGCCAGCAGGCTGTCTGGATGGCGGCGTTTTTATCAGAAGTAGACTTGGAGCAACAAGGTCCGGTTGAGCTACATGGCGACAACAACGGAGCGAATAGTCTAGCCGAGAATACAAAGCAACATGCGCTTGCTAAACATATCGACATTTGACATCACCATATTAGGGAAAAGGTCGCTGATGGTCATATCATTGTCAAGTCAGTCCGCTCATCAGAAAACTTGGGGGATTTATTCATGAAACCTCTGGCACGCCCCGCGCATGCGAAACTAGTAGGTCTACTTGGCTTAGATCGTGCGAAGTAGGGGGGGTGTTGGAGTAGTACTTTGTATGATCAATATTTCATGCTTTGGCCTTACTATTCTCGCCTATCATGTCTATCTTTGCTCCATGCTTACACATACATATGAGACTTCGATACTTATATTAGCTAGTTTGTAGTTTTTCCTCCCTCAGTTGTACCGTTATATGAACAACTGAGGTGAGCTCTCCTTTCTTACTGATACTTTATTTATACTTACGTATTGTACTTTGTAGATTCACATTCGTCTACAGGTATAGTATTAGTCGTACCGTTATACAAACAACTGAGATTCACGTTCGTCTACACATCTTCTAGGGTACATTATGGACATGTATATGCACTATCTTTAGCAGTACAACTCAAGTAGACTCATACATTGTTATAGGGTTTATTATATTCTGTAGTATAAATACTGTAGATATTTTCCTGTTACGATAACCAAATATCCTACTACTTGTCCTGCTCTCAACAAGCAACTCTCTACATCTCCTGTAACACCCTTATGGGGCTAACTACCCCTCATGGTCTAGCTCAATGACTGCGCTCCTCAGAGCCTCTTGTTGCTGGTCTGTTGTTTGTAACCAAAGCACTGCGAACCCCAACCCCTTCGCAGTGCTTTGGTTACAAACAACAGACCAGCAACAAGAGGCTCTGAGGAGCGCAGTCATTGAGCTAGACCATGAGGGGTAGTTAGCCCCATAAGGGTGTTACAGGAGATGTAGAGAGTTGCTTGTTGAGAGCAGGACAAGTAGTAGGATATTTGGTTATCGTAACAGAAAAATATCTACAGTATTTATACTACAGAATATAATAAACCCTATAACAATGTATGAGTCTACTTGAGTTGTACTGCTAAAGATAGTGCATATACATGTCCATAATGTACCCTAGAAGATGGGGTCCATATGGTAATTCTATAGGTAATGTTCATAGGTACTGCAAGGCAGTGTACAAGCTATGTACCATAAGGCTTATAGTGAATGGCATAATTGACTACATCTATATGAACCCGTGTAGAGGCTGTGTCTAGTGTTTGAGGGTGAGTTTCAACATAGCATATATTGACAGTTCATCAATTGTATAGCAAGTCCATCTGGTCGACTCATTTTACTGATTAGATATGACCCACAAGCGGTAATCTAGTTTCAACATCAAAGAGCAGAAGAAAGTGGCAGGTGCGGGCCTTACTAAAAACTTAAAAGGCTCTTTAAGTGAGCAGAAAAAAATCTTTGGCACAGAGAGAACTAACAAGAGCCAATTCCGGCGGCTACCTTTGCAAAAATAGATATAGACATGTTTGTGCTGTCACCTCGAACGCATTATAGAGCCATTCTCAAGGTAACAGTATGGAACCATACACGTAAACAAGAGCATACTAGGCTAAAAGTTCAAAAGGTGGTAAATAATTGCTGATAGGATGACGGGGATGGTACATTTGTTTGTCACCACATTGTACTACCAGAGGTTATTAAGGTACTCAATACGTTTCATTGGTCACACTCACCCAAAAGCGCTTTCCTCGATGTCTTCATCCCGAACAGCTACATGTAATCCCATCCTTTCACGGATAAAACGACGTCCAACCTGGTCAATCCAAGAACCAAGACCCAGTGTAAGACTCTGCAACCTTGGCACTCTCGCATGCTCAGGTTGTGCCGTCAGGGAAGCTGTGCGCGATTCCACCATACGGCACAGAATACTGGCAGTGATAAAAGAAGAGGGTTCAGCTCTGGCTCCTATCCTTGAAGGCAAACACAAACATTGTGTTTGCACATTGACGGAAAATGACTGGAAGTTTGGAAGAAAAACAGGCTTGGGGTGATGTTTTTTCCTTCTACTAGTCCTGTGTTCCTCGATGGTGAGTGCATCGAGCAAGTCAATAACAGAGCATTCAACGTCCGGCCCAATGCTATCTGAGGAGAAAACAAAATCTGTAATAGACGGATGATGGGAAATGAAGGTAAGGGAATGCTTCGTCGGGATATTATATAGTTTCAGTGTCTGTAGAGAACACTGAGAAGCGAGCAGTAGGGATGAGAATTCCTTGAGAAACGAGTCATACTCTGGTTTCCATATCTGATATGAACTTGCGTATGTATATAGCGATAGCGACACCAGATGAGGAAGCCGGAGTCTTTCCCATATTCTGGGCAGCAGGCACTTCATCGACAGATTAAGGATGGCAATCTTGCACTGATACACAAGCACACTTGTTATGAGGCTCCCGTCGCCTTCGAATTCTCCCAGAGAAAACTCTTTCAGGTTGGGAAATCGGGCTAGGAAATGGGCAATAGATTTTGCCCGAAGGACATGGATGTTAAGTGACGTTAAATGGGAGCAATCAAACCAGGTAGATTTTGACCATGCAACGGTCCCGGTGTCGCGGTATGTACGAAGACTAGGAGCGGAAGAGAGAACGCAAGAAGGAGGTGGCTGACTGTCATGCCTATGCTGCTTGATAATCCAGAGCGATTGCAAGTTTGGGCAATGACCAGTGGGTATCATAGAATCCAACCCAATCAAAGTGGTGGAATCTAGGATAACATGCTGCCACCGATCAAGGTTATCCACTAAAATCCGATAATCATGTAATGCAACCGCGGTGCTCTCTAGAGGAATAACAATGCAGAATTTCAGAGGGGATTGACGGGAAAGAGCCATGTACTCGCGGAATACTTCGAAGCGTCGGGGGAAAGAAATTCTATCCAAGTCTGCTTCAATATAGAAGGAGGACCATAATGGAGGGTAATCTCGAATGATGAATCTCCAATGTGAGCACATCCAGGTAAGCTCGAGTGTGGGGCACCGAGGACGATGAGATGAGCCTCTGATGCTCAGAACGTAGTCCTCGCGTTGACCAAGTAACCTATGGGCGATTCGAGCACAGTAGGAAAAGATTTCGTAGAGAATATCAACTGGAAGTCTGCGGATCGGCGCTGTGAGGGCACGAGCGTTTCTCCTGAGCCGAACAACTTCAGCGTCAAGCTGTGCGAAGTACAAAGGTGGATTAAAAATTGGAGCGGACGAATGCGTCTCTGGGCAGAAAAAACTTTTGATTTCGTTCAGTAGTCCATCCTTTGAGTCGGGATAATAGCCACTGCGAAGCTGATGCAAGACTTTCTGGTTCAAGTTGAAAGCCGTATCCAGTGCATTGGTGGTAGACATACGGGAGAAAGGAAAAGTGCGAACACAAAAGATAAAAGTTGGGACCCACAAAGTCTCACAATCTCGCCACAATCAACATTTCATCGATTCCGGAACAAAGGAGACCCGTAACCGGATAACGATCTCATTATAATCAACTGAATTCTCAGTAAATAACCACGGTTTTGAACTTCGTTGATAGACCCGAAGTAAGATCCAACCCGATGAATGTGGGTACCGCTAGGCACTACCCGACGTTCATCTCTGGGTGCTTTCGGATTCGGTCTGTTGGTAGCCTGTACAACTAGGAGAAAACTTCGAAGTCTACACTCCGTATCCATAGCTTATGTGCAAGGAGCTTTTATTGACATTGTCGCTCCGACTCGATTCTCGCACCATGCGAGCTCACTCACCCACAGAGGTCATGGTTTGGGGCTAAGGACTTTGTCTCTAAATAGATGGAGAGTTTGTAGTTCGCATATACAGAGTCCATGGTACAGCGTTCTATAGGTAAATATTGGCTTGACGGTTTACAGGTAATGTACAATGTGTTACACTTTCGTGTCGCTTCTGTGGATATCTTTACAGCTAAAACATTTTCACTGCTTCTTCTTCTGAACACAGACAGTAGCCTTGTGCTTTCTATATAACAGAAGAACAACAACTCAGTTACAAAGCGCGATGGATGAACATAAGCAAAAAAAACGTACTTCCAATCCGCCTTCTGGCAATCTACCCCACAATAAGCAACCTTCAAACACGTCCCGCACCTCGCAAGCTTCGTATCCCTCTTTCCACAATTTGCGCAACGATCCGTAGCAACAACATGGTTCTCAACCACAGTACGCGTCCCGTCCGGTTCATACCTCACATACGGATACGGAAGCTGTTGCTTACGCAGATTACCTGCAGGCGATTCCGGATCCCCAAAGAAACTATCCAAATCCTCTCCCCGATCGTCAACGCGGGCCAAATACTTCAAGTTATTCTTCGTCTCCTTGAGGTTTTCAGCGACCCAGAGCTCGAAATGCTTCAACCCCTGAGCGCCCGGTTTCGGAGATTCGTCGAAGCTATCGCCGAAGGAGTTGAACACTTCGTGGGTCTTCGCCAGCTCGATAGCTTCGCGGTACCGTTTGGCTGCCGTCACTCGGTCGTGTGTGTCCCATACAACGAGCCCGATGGTCCCAGAGGCGACGATCTGCATGCCTTTGAGCAGAATTTTATCTTCTGCCGTCCGGAATCGAGCGTGGCTGGGGTTGGTATGGCCAACACGAAACGAGTTGAGTAACTTGTACCCTTCGGGATCACTTGCTGCACGTAAAAGCGTAGAGCATCAGAACCGTCAGAATTCAAGCACAATAGTACTCACCTTGATTCACGAATTTCATCGTGTTTGCGTCCCTAAACAAGTGCGTGAACAGGGCCCAGCAATAGGGGAGTACCTCGCGAGGGTCGTTCGCGCCTACGATCGCTGAAGGCGGTAATTTAACACCAACCCTCTCATCCTTCAAGATCTTCTTGATCGCCTTCTGATAGTTCTGGGACGCTTCTAGGTACTTCCCGGAATGATATGCCGTTTGGGCTTTGGTGATGAAGGCGAAAACCTGCTGAGACATGGTGGGTCAAGAACGAGATTTGCCCCCGCGGCATTTATATAAAGCGTGTTCGCCACGATGCAAATGAAAAGATCAAGATTAGAAGATTGTTCATTGTAAAACAATATAAATGACGCTGTGTAAATAATGATCGGAGAATAGGCTGCTATGAAGGTATGAATACCTTGAGGAGCTCAACCTGTTGATTGTGTCCGAACCTTCCGGACAGTTGTTCCTCCTCCGTACGTAGCAATATCGTAGCACATCGGATGCAATTTGGATCATCAGATCACTTAACCTAAGACTTGCATATTTGGAGCTGAGATGACTCTAGCGCTTCGGGCAAGGACATTCCGGTCTGCAGTGGGCACGAGGGGTATGGGCGTAACTGGGTAGACTGGGTAGTGGCCGTTGATCGGTTCTCGGTTTCAAGAGAATACAGCTGGCGATTGTTCGTCATCGCGAAAACAGCCGCCCATGCGAGACAACTCATCCTCATTTCTTTCCGGTGTTCCAACTCATCTCGTCGGTCGCGGCTGGTGAAACGATGTATATCGTGTAGATGAGGGACATGGGAGGTGGAGAGAGGAGCTAAGATACAGTCTGAAAGAGGAAAGTTTCGATTCCTGGTAATTGGGTGTTGCTGGTACCAACGTATCTCCCAGCACCGCCTATGCTTAAGACAGCAGGTGAATTTCGGGTGTGGGTTATGTAAAACCAGTCCGTAAGTCCGAGCGCTGCCTGGGTCTGTATGGCGCTCAACCTAAGAATACCGGAATTGCCTAATTTGCCAACATCTAACACTTGCAGTGAGTGAAACCACCTATGCAATGTTCTCAGAGACGTACATTTGTTATCATATCCCAGATCTCAGAGCCTACACAGAGGTTGACTCGGTATGTTGGTAACAATCACGCCGGCACAGTACAGGTTTTGTTTTCAAACTGGACATGACGCGTGCAAGTCGAGTCGTTTGGTTGTCAATGAATCTAGGAGGGGTTATGCTTTGTAAGGGCGAAAGCGGTATCGACAACATACGAGGGAGGAAATAAGCCGGAAGGATAGAGACAGGGAAGCCCGCGCATGCTCATCGCAAAAGATACTTCGTCAACTACATTCAACGCTCCGACCCTCTAGAACCTAATCCGTTGATTTGTGTTCCATGGGCCCAAGCCTCCTTCGGTTAGCGTCGTTCTGTCTTTAGGGCTAGAACAGGGAGAACCGGTGGGTACCAAGGTACCAACGCCTCGCGAGGCGTTTTGCTGGGCAAACAGTATAGGTCTGGTCGTGAATTCGTGAATACTTGGAATTACATTACAAGAATAAACATACCCCCGTAACACGTTGGTAGTTGGTACAGAATAGCCCATAGGGCTATGGCATCATGCGCAACTAAATGCGATCCAAGTTCTTCATTTGGTTTCCTGATATAGTGACGAAGTTGGTCCAGAAAGACAGCGGATCTGTGGCTCTGAACGTTCGAACGTGAACAACGGGACAAAGGAAAAAATTGTCGAGTATAAGAGACAGAATCGAGGACTCTTTTGCTTAAGAAAAGCAGAGCATCGGAAGCTGCAATTGGAAGTAGAATTTTCCAAACATTATTTAAAACAATGTGGCGATCGGTGGTGGTTGTGATTAGGATGTGATTAGGATTTGACGCCTGAGTTCGAGCTCGTGACCTCAACCCGGCCGGTTTGTGATCTCCCGGTCCGGAGCAGAAGTCGTAAGTACAAGCACGAGAATAGTGTTGGATGGAGTAAATTTGGAGGAGTCCCGCCCCCGCCTTGTACTTTCGTGGTGGATGGTGTGTGCCTCGTTCTTGGTTCAATCAGCGGTTTACTTACCCCTCTCCCCCGGGGCCTCCCGTGGAGAGGATTTTTTCGACATTCTAGTTCAGTCGGAGCCCTACCGTCTCCTCTCTAGATCATAGTCCCGCTGTTTATGGAATGTAATTCATACCTGCCATTAAAGGCTTCTTCACCGCCTGAGAATTCAGTTGTGGATGGCTGGGCGAGTGCTGGGCGCTTGCACTTAACCCCGTATCAGCAGCCCCTCCACTGCTCTTTGTCGGTTCTCGCCAAACACTGTGGTACTAGTACGACCACAGTTGTGGCATGCACTCGTCATGAGAAATATGGCCTGTATCCCTATTTTTGAACTCGGGGGATTGCGGCGCCGACCGTGTCAAGATTCAGTCTGCTTGTGGGTGGCCGAGGATCGAAAGAAGTGGATGTGACAGATGCTTCGATTCAAGCTGTCTTTTACCAATCTTTTACACGCGTTCTTCTTACCAATCCTTTACACGCGTTCTTTTTACCAATCCTTTATACGCGTCCTTTTTACCAATCTTTTAGTACACGCGTTCATACCTTACTCCTACCTTTTGTCCTTCTTCTGCTACACCACCAATGGAGCAATCTTTGCAAACTTCTTTCAGCAATAATCAACCTGGAGTGGACTACTCAGAGATGCTCACCTTCATGCGTAGTATACATTCCATGATACACGAGGAGCGTGAGGCTTCCAAATTGCGATCCACTTCAGACCCCAACCATCCAGCTCCCGCACCTGTAATGCCTCAGTTAGTTGGGCGTCTAGGCCTCAACAAGGATTATGTTCTCCCACCTTCTGGACCAGCAGATCAGGGATCGTACTCTCCTGGCCTTTCGACTATATCCCATGCGAAGAGTGCACCGGAGGACCCTCTAGCTGTAAACAAAAATTCTCGTAATATACCCATACCGTCCTTGTCCGATCCCCAAGTTGTACCAGGACCGGAACCTACCGCACATCCGGCACCCGATCCAGTAGATAATGCTCTCCAAGATGCTCTCCCCACCCAGGCGTCCGATGCGCCAGAGAAGATGACAGAGCAAGGCTCCAAAAATAGACCTTTCAAGGTTCGTCGGTTTGGCTTAAAAAAGGATCAAGCCACGCGAGATCCCCTGGCAGGTATGTGAACACAGAACTTTTTCGGATTTATTTTCACTATTATTAATCATTGATCGTAGCAAACTACGATTATACGGTCAAATACCCAGAGGATGAACGTTATCATGAACTGGGCCCGGAAGCTCGCATCTGGAGGGTCTATGGTGATGAGGCGACCGCGTTTGACAATGATATGATCGGGGAATTGGGTGACAGTCTTGATATCTTATTGGTCTTTGTATGCCCCTGCGCACTTTATATAAATAGTATACTGACTGCTTGCTGATGCCTTTACAGGCTGGTCTGTTCTCTGCTGTCCTCACAACATTTGTGGCACAGACATCACAGTCCCTGTCTCAAGACTATACTCAGCTCTCTGCATCTTATCTCAACGAGTTGACCATGCTGGTCCGCGCAAATGGCAATAGTACTGCCATCTCGAATGTTCCTCTCACCAGTACTGCATTCTCTTCTGCCATCCTTGATCTATGGATCAATGGTCTATGGTTTACAAGCCTTGTTATCTCACTTTCTGTTGCTCTCTTTGCAGTACTTGCAAAGCAGTGGCTACGTCAGTATGTGTCCATTATCACTGGCACACCCCAGCAACAGGCATTTATCCGCCAATTTCGCTTTGATGGACTAGAGAAATGGAGGGTTCAGTCACTGATTGGGATGCTCCCCACCCTACTTCATCTAGCCTTGATACTATTCCTTGCTGGGCTCATCATATTTCTCATTCCTCTTAGCACTACCATCGCATATATTGTTGGTGCTATCTCTGTGACGGTTGTTGTTCTTTACCTCACAGCAACTGTCCTTCCACTATTCACCATTCAGTGCTCTTACAGAACAACCCTTACACATCTCCTTTATTCAAGGGTTCTTTATGCACTGTTTTGGAAAGTATATACCATAATCATCTCTGCCTACAACTGGGCACAGAAACAACCCACACCGGAATCTGAAAGACCAGATTTTCGTTGGACAGACTTTGGTACCACTTTGAAAGAAGGTGAACGTTCCATAGCTTCCCTCCTCCAGGATCAGAATTTAACTTCTCTTATATGGCTTCACCACTATACCTCCAATCCATCTGCAAAGAGTATTCTTTGTCTGTCGCTTGGGGCACTACCTCCTAGTATGTCCGAAAACTCGTGGAAGGTCACAACTGCTCCTTTTGTGCATTCCCAAATCCATGATCTTCTGCGCACCTCAACAAATCTAGACCAGTTGGAGAGCTGGTTTCGTGCAGGGATCCATTTCAGCTCCAGGTATCCCGCTGCTTACTTCATAGGGTTACAATCCGTTTACGAGTCCAATATCACAGACCATACCTGTGATGTCGCTTCTGCTTTTTCAGCTTTGGCTTATGGGCTAAGTCCGGTGAGATTTATGCATGCTGGACAATGTATAGAGCTTGCTGCTGAAGATGCCATAAACTGGGCCCTTGAGACCTATAAGGAAGGTCCCCCTTTGGATCTCCCAATTCTTGTGTGGAAACCACTGCTGAAAAGATTTAGATATGATGAAAGTCGTGTGGAATATCTAGACCAGGACTACTATCTCTACACAATTCCTTCCACCCACATTCAAGAGCTTTTTGCGCCATACCTTAAGGACTCCTTCTCGACTAATCAATGAAGGAAGTCTTTCTCCTTAGCAAGCAGGAGCAATGGAAGGTGGAAACCGAAAAGGGAGGGAGAAATTGGAGATATTGTCACGCTCCATACCAGGTTGAGCATGTATCGTGATGTCCTACGGGCCTTTCAGATTTATGGACAATTAGTTAATTTTAATCGTTGTTAATTAAGCTTTTGTATAAATACTCTACTTAGAAGTGGAAATAGTGAGTTGAAGATGCAAAAATGTCTTTCAAGGAGTTGATATATGCTCATTAAATGTTCATTCAAAATTGTGCGTACATGAGTGAATGGATGAGTCTAGCCCACCGTCCATTCCGAGTCCCATTCCGCTCTCCGTCATCAAACTGTATATATTCTCCTAGTTTCAGCTGATATTCGCTGATACCGCGGGAAAGAGCTTCGTACTCGAAGCGGTTATCCTTGTGCGAGCTCGATGGGGAGATCCTGGCGGAGTCCTCGTGCTCTTAGAGAATTCCTTTCCCACCATCTCTAAGAGCACAAGGACTCCGCCAGAATCTCCCCATCGAGCTCGCACAAGGATAACCGCTTCGAGTACGAAGCTCTTTCCCGCGGTATCAGCGAATATCAGCTGAAACTCGGAGAATATATACAGTTTGATGACGGAGAGCGGAATGGGACTCGGAATGGACGGTGGGCTAGACTCATCCATTCACTCATGTACGCACAATTTTGAATGAACATTTAATGAGCATATATCAACTCCTTGAAAGACATTTTTGCATCTTCAACTCACTATTCTCACTTATTGTTGCATCTATATATCAGTGAATGTTCGTTTTTTCTCCGTTTTCAAGGGGTTAAACAACTAAAATATTCCCGATATCCCATGAGACCGGAGATGTACATAGTAGACATAATTAATACACCAAACGAAGGTGTGGCCTGGAGGTGAGATGTAAGTACTCAAATGGTGTGCAAGTATGGGGGGTGTCTTTACCGTTATCCTGGAGACGATGGTTAGTACCCAGATGGATAATATGATACTTTCTTCCGCTTTGGAGCCCTGACATCTTGGAGTTGCGATGCTACGCTGGTTCAATTACATCCGCTCTTCATAGTAGTAGGCTCAGCGCTTGCCGAGAGACCATGCTGTATTTCTATAGATTCAGGACAAATCAAATTCTTATATCGGCGTGTCAGATGATACTAACAGGGATAGACTCGATACAAACACTCGCATGCAAAAGAACATCATAGGTGATAGATTGACAACCTCGGTGCCTGCTGAGGCGCTTCAAGCAAGCCAGCAATCTTCAAGGCGCATGGCAAAGTTTGTATGGATTCAGGATCCAAGATTATCAGGTTGGCTGAATAAGTTTCTCCCATGTAGTGGCGCCGATAGACAAAAACCAAGATATTGCCCTCGAAGAGTAGAACGATTGAAACCACTACTAAGTATAGTCAATGTAGGAATTTGGACTGGAATATTTGCAAGTGCCTCCGTGTACAAACCTGGACTGACTCATATGAACTGGAGTCATAATGTGTCAATATTGCATTGACTCATTTGTAGTACATAGTAGTCATTGACTGTGCATGACTGTGCAATGATTCTAAATGACTCATAATGACTTTACATGACTTGCCTGGACTTAAAGCAAGTCAATTCCCTTATGTAGTGTAGTATACAATTGTATAGTATATAAGTACCTAGTTTTATGGAATGAGACTCCATCGGGTTGTTGACCCAGGGCTTTACCCATCTCTACCCTCTGGTGTGCATTTGTCCCCACATTTGGAGGATGAGCGTAGCTTGTATCTGAATTTTCCCCCTTTACAACAACAGTCAAACTATGGTATAGTTATATATCTACAGTTCCAAAACTAGAGATACTTTGAGAGGCATGGAAGCTATTGTGCCATCAGCAATCAGTTGCAAAGTTGGATACATACACTGGACAATCTTTGCCTTGGTAAGATCAAATTGAAATGATCGCACTGTTAAAAGTTGATGATCTTATCTTGTTATGTCATCTATACGTTCGTGGATTCATGCCGTAACGAAACCAGAAAATTTTCTGCTTTCATTACGTTACTTACATACGTCCCATGTGACACATTCTTTTAATTGTATTTTACATATATTGACACCTCAGCGTCGTTCTACCACTGTCGCTGAGGTTAGTACTCACATTCTTTATTTCTTGTACTTATTACTGACTATGTACCTAGAACTCTCTTTTATTTCAATAGGTACATAATATAGCGTCGTTCTACCACTGTCGCTGAGAACTCTCTTTTATTTCAATAGTTTCAATAGGTTATGGGCCCCGGTAGCCTGTACTGAATTAACGAAGCTTCTCTACTGCGCACAAGACCTCGGAACACACTCATTTCACTCTCTCACACTCGTTCATTCACCTACACATCCCATACATTCGTCCACATGTCCCCTACATCTGCCACATCATCAGATTCCATTCAAATCCCTACCCTTACCTACGGGACCTATTCTCGATGGGTTGGCCCTATTTCTGGCAAGCTCCAGAGGGCTATGGTCTGGAGATTCTGCAGTGGAGAGATGTCTGTCTATCCTAAACCTTCCGATCCTCGTCCATTGCCTAATGACGCCTCTGCCGTTGACCGGGCTGCTGTTAGACGAGATCACAGGGAGGATATGCGATCCTATGAGGAATCAATTACTCGTAATGACAAGGCTATTGGGATCATCAAAGAGCACCTTGCGCCGGAACAGCTTCTTCTCATTGAAAAGCTCACATCCGCCAAGGACGTCTGGACTAAGCTTAAGGAAGCTCATGCTGGCACCACCGCTGGTCTTGAAGCCTTCTATATCAAGCGTGGTATGATGGATAAACGGTATGAACATGGTGATAACATGCAGGATCACGTTAACTTCTATGCTCTCAAGAACAAGAAGCTCTCTGACACTGATGCTTTTGGAGACCAGTTCCTCGCGGAACTTATGCTCACTTCTCTTCCTCGTACTGTTGATGACTCTCCTAACACTTGGGAGACGTTTACCATCGTCACTCTTGCTGCCGTTACTGAAACAAACAAGCTCACCTCTTCTTTTGTCACCTCCCGCCTCATTGCGGAGTATCGACATCTCACTTCTGGTGATGATTCTTCCGAGGCGGCTAACGCTGCCGCTGTTAGAGGGAAATCTAAACCAAAGAAGAAACCCAAGAAAGGTCCGCTCTGTTCCTACTGTCACAAAGGTCCTCACCTTGTTGAAGACTGTAACCACAAGAAGCGAGATGAGGAAGCATCCCGCCGCACTGCGTCCGCTCCTAGAAGCAGTGGGAGATCTAGTAGGAAGCCTACTGCCGCTGCCACCCAACACTCTGATAGCGATAGCTCATCGGATGAGGAGGTCAGTGCAAAAGTCGCTTCCACCTACTCAGAATTTCCCTCCGTCTGTCATTCAAGTTCCGATTCTGTCCATGTCTTTATCTCCACTGATGTTGCCACCTTCCTTGCCAAGACAAGCAACAACGAGAGTTACATTGACTCTGGGTGCTCTCGCCACCTAAGTCCACGTTGTGACTGGTTCGAAGACAGTTTGTACACCAAACTCAACAAACCCGTCCCCATTCATCTTGGAGATGCGTCTACCATTTACGCTGTTGGTAAGGGTACTCTTCAGTACCTCATGGATACGCCGGATGGAATCATCACTGGTTTTCTACCCAATACGCTACATGTCCCGGATCTCGCCGCCACTCTGATTTCTGTCTCTCAGCTCACTGACAAGCGCAAACACACCATTCTCTTTGATGGAGAGGAGTGCTTTGTCAAAGCTCGAAGCTCTGGCCGGTGCATTGCATCTGGTCGCAAGACCAAAGGAGGTCTTTACCTTCTTCACGCCCGTCCGCTGAAATCCCAAGAGTACGCAAATCTCGCTACCACATCCCGCTATATCGACATTAATCATGCTCACCGCTGCCTAGGTCATCTCGGTCAAGACAACATAAAACGTCTGATTGCAAAAGGCATGGTAACGGGCATTGATGAAGTGGGAGGTCGAATAGAGTTCTGCGAGTCGTGTACAGCCGGTAAACAGCATGTATTTCCGTTCCCATCATCCAATAAAAGGGCCTGTCGGAAACTAGATTTAGTTCACTCCAATGTTTGTGGTCCATTACCCAACTCTATCAATGGTGGCTATAGGTATTTCATCACCTTCATAGATGATAACACCCACCACTGCTGGGTTTATTTCCTCCATCACAAATCAGAGGCGTACCGATGCTTCCGCGAATGGAAGGCTATGGTAGAGCTTGAGACTGGGCTTAAGCTCAAGGTTTTTTTGTACAGATAACGGTGGAGAATATACCTCTGATCAGTTTGAGCATTATCTCCGTAACCTTGGTATTATTCATGAGACCACAGTCCCTCACACCCCACAGCAAAATGGCATTGCTGAACGCTTCAACTGCACTATCGTTGAGCGTGCCAGATGCATGATGCATGATGCTAAATTTACTGCTGGGTTTTGGGTCTTTGCCATCATTATTGCCGTCTATCTCATTAACCGCTCACCTACCTCACGGCTTCCTAATTCTACTCCACACAAAGCTTGGTCTGGCGTAAAGCCTTCACTCAAGGAACTCAAACCTTTTGGCTGTCCCGCCTATGCTCACATCCCCAAATCGAAGCGTACAAAGCTTGACTTTAAAACTCGTAAGTGCATCTTTCTTGGTTACAAAGAGCACACCAAGGGTTACCTTCTGTGGGATCCAAAGAAGCGAAAAACTTTTGTTTCATGAGACGTCATTTTTGATGAACGTCCTCACCCTCCTGGCCCGCCTTTACCCATTCTGGATCTTTCGCAGATCCTTTACAATGGTGAGGTGCCTGGAGATGGCCTACCTGGTTTTTCTCAAGTGGGAGATGCGTGGGAAGATAACTCTCCCCCTGTGACTCCAGCGGTTCCGCATCCTCCTGCTCCATCTTCTGAGGATAACGTCGGTGACTCTCGCCCATACTCCCCTGATCTTCCTCCTCCCAATGACCCTCCACCGGCTCCACCTGCTCGCTGTCGTCGTACAGACCTTGAACTTCTTGGGCCTGTTCCAGAAGTAGATGGTCCACGTGCTCGTCGCCTACCTGCCCGCTTCCGTGAAGAACCTGACATTGCGCCAGATCCTCCAGAACCTGCACCAGGCGATAGACCAGATGTTGCAGAAGGTGTTGCCATGGCCTTCGTGGCCACTGTCCATGCTCAGGGAGCCTCAGAGCCCCGCACTCTGCAGGAAGCACTCCGCGGTCCTGACTCCGCCTCTTGGCTGAAAGCTGTAGACAAAGAGCTCAAGTCTCTCATTGATATGGGAACTTTCGAGTTTATTGACAATTTGCCTAAAGGTCGCCGTGCTATTAGCTCCAAGCTTGTCTTTAAGATTAAGCGCCTCCCTGACGGGACCATTGAGCGGTACAAGGCACGCTTAGTTGCTCGAGGTTTCTCCCAGATGCCTGGTTTAGACTTTGATGAGGTATTTTCCCCTGTGGTCAAACTTACCTCCATTCGTGTCCTTTGCGCCCTCGCCGTGCGTCTAGGCCTTCACTTCCACCACCTCGATGTTGATACCGCATTTCTCAATGGTGAGTTGGAAGAGGAGCTCTATATGCGCCTCCCGAACGGCATTAGTGAACATTCTGGTAAAATTGTTCGTCTCCGCCGCTCTATCTATGGCCTCAAGCAGGCCTCCCGTGTCTGGAACAAACTTCTTGATGCAGAGCTCAAGAAACTTGGCTTCCGTCGTATCCATGCTGACTACTGCATTTACGTCCTCCAACGTGGCAAGTCCATCTGCTTTATTGCTGTTTACATTGATGATATTGGGATTTTATGCGATGATCTCAAATTCATGCAGGAGATCAAGCACCGGATTGGCCAACGCTTTAAGATCAAGGATCTTGGTGTTATCTCACAGTTGCTTGGCATTGCCATTGACTATGACCAAGAAAAGTGTGTCCTTCGGCTCTCTCAGACCAGATACATTGAGGAATCACTCAAACGTTTCCACTGTGATGATGGCATCACACGTCGCACCCCCTTATCATCTGGAGTTAAGCTTTCTAAAGCTGATTCCCCATCCACAGACGCCGAGAAAGAGGCTATGGCTGACAGACTCACGCTATACCAGGCTCTCATTGGTACTCTCATGTATGCCATGCTTGCTTCACGCCCAGATATTGCCTTTGCTGTAGGTATTTTGAGCCACTACTGCTCAAATCCAGGTGAGATTTATTTAAATGAAGCTCTGCATTGTCTTCGCTACTTGGGTGGTACCAAAGACTGGGTTATTGAGTATGATGGCACGATCATAGATGAACTCATCTCCCTTATCCTTGGATATTCTGATTCGGATTGGGCTGGTGATGTGGATACTCGACGATCCACTAGTGGATATGTTTTCCTCATTTGCGGAGCTGCTATTAGTTGGAGCAGCAAACTTCAAACCTCCCCAGCACTCTCTTCTACTGAAGCTGAGTACATGGCTCTTACTCGTACAGCACAGGAAGCTATTTGGCTCCGTCAACTCCTTGAACAGCTAGGTTTTCAGCAAACCAAGCCTACTCGCTTGTTGGGTGATAATATGTCATCTATTGCTCTTTCCAAGAACCCTGCTGATCATCCCCGTACGAAGCACATTCAACTTCGTCACCACTTTATTTGTTTTGCAATCTCTGATGGCCAGATTGATCTGGACTATGTTCCAACTGCCCAACAAGCTGCTGATGGATTTACAAAGGGATTATCTGGTGAGAAGCACTTGGCATTTGTGCGCATGCTAGGTATGAAGCCACGCCCGAGTGGGAGTGTTAAAAGTTGATGATCTTATCTTGTTATGTCATATATACGTTCGTGGATTCATGCTGTAATGAAACCAGAAAATTTTCTGCTTTCATTACGTTACTTACATATGTCCCATGTGACACATTCTTTTAATTGTATTTTACATATATTGACACCTCAGCGTCGTTCTACCACTGTCGCTGAGGTTAGTACTCACATTCTTTATTTCTTGTACTTATTACTGACTATGTACCTAGAACTCTCTTTTATTTCAATAGGTACATAATATAGTGTCGTTCTACCACTGTCGCTGAGAACTCTCTTTTATTTCAATAGTTTCAATACGCACAAGAAGCGCAAGAATTATCTTCAGCTCGAGTACAGCTAAAACAGAACAACAACACTTGAGAAAAGTGCTGGAAATAATGAAATATATACTAAGAGCTCACCAACTCTGTAGCCAGTGCAACTTTGTGGTCCGTCAGCTACATGTAGAATTAAGTACTTGAAAGTCAAACAAGCAATCCACTCAAAAATTCCACTTACAAAACAAAGACACTCCATTCCAGGGTCCACGCAGCAGTTTGTCTACAGGAGGAACGCCTCCAGGCTCAATCCATTGTTCTGGAATGAATTTATCTGCATTATCTCCCCATACTTGCTTGTTCACATTGAGAATAGCCCAAGGGATCTGTAATACCTAGATGTAGATGGTGAGTCAAACTTGCTACAAGTCCTGAACAGACACAAACCTGGCTGGCTTTGACAGCAAGTGAGGATACCATTTCCCCACTCCCAGTATGGATGGCCGTGCAAAGAAGTATCACATCATCATGGCGAGCTATACACTGTGTGGGTTGGCCAACAGGATGCAAGCGCAATCTAAAATTCAGAAAAAAAAATTCAAAAAAATTGAGGTTTCCCATTCTCACGAGTGGGCGCGCCGGCTTGAGGTGAAAAAACATACCCCTCTTTAACTACCCCACTGAGATACTTGAATTCCCCAGTACTTTTGTAATCAAGGGAAGCCGCGGTCCGAATTTCTTGTTGTAATTTGCATTGAACCAATGGAGTTTGGGTCAATTGAAGCAGCATGAAGTCGGCCGTTACCGCTGTACTTTCATGTCCAGCCACCCTATAGTATATGCTGTAAGCCATAATGCGCAATACATGTTACAAGCACCCGCTCGCCGCACAAGAAGGTTGTAATCTACCCATGAGAATAGAACTGGTATCAGTAGCATGAGATGCACTTACATTATCAAGTATTTCTGTGGTAGTGAGTACCGCTTCCGATTGTTCCACAAGCTTATGGTTCCCATTAAGGAGAATAGACAAAATATTGTTACCACCAATATGTTTGGAGTTGTCCAAAATAAGTTTTCCGGCAATTTTATATATATGATGTTTTTTGCTACACTCTCTCGAAAGGCTGGTATGGGTAACCTGGAAATCCATGGGAAAATATTGAGTAGCCTAGGTGCTAGAAATCCTATGAAAGTCTGCGACATAACCACATCTTGATGCCATGCAGAACAGATTGCTTTTGCGTCTTTGCTTTCGCCACCCTCAAAATTGTGGCCAAAACCAACTCGGCCTATGATATCAAGACTGTAATCATGTAAGGAAATGTCTGGTAATCCATGGTGCAACTTACGCGCAAGCAGATATGACAGGAACTATATCTACAATGGTGCCGCTTGTATCTATCAAGCTGGAAGAGAGATTTTGGGTCATCTGGTACAACATGTGAGCTTATATCTCAAATATTGATAAATTCACTCACCCTTTCAGCGCAGAAGGATATATCATCAGACATGGCCTTGACAGCTTCCGCTCTACATAAGAATATTTCGGTTTGAACCCTCAGAACACTAGCATTCAATACATACGTGAATGCAGGTGTCAGCAGTCTGCGCTGGTATTTATGGTCTTCCCCTTCAATCCCTCTAAGACCTGCCCCAATGAGAGTTTTGATAAGCTGCAGAAACCCCTGTGGTTTGCCTAGACACAAGGCCAAAGACTGAGTACTCTCCAAAAGAATAATTATGGAAGACAGACCGTAAGTAGTATAAGTGTTTTGGAGAATGTGGTGAGCCGCAAAGTTATCTCCGACAATGACCTATCGTCAAATGATACGTGTTGGGTTAGTTTTAGAATTGAATCCCAGTTAGTATGCACGTACAATGTCAGGCTGAAATAATGCGGCTTTGATCCTATACACTAGCCCCAGTGACGTTCAGCGACATCATGTCGGGTAATCTTGAGTTCATGTCCCCATATCCAGCTTGCTTACTTTGAGTCCTGAAATGCTTGTTGGGCGTGCAGTCTATGAGTTCATTACTTGGAGGGGAAACTCACAGGCATTGGAAGCTTCTGCACCACACTCTGTCTGTGTTGCATATGTCTCCAGAACAAGTAGGACATCCCCAAGACAAAAACACTAAGAGAGTAACTGTTGACAATCATGATTGTTAGTCCTAAATGTCCTGTTTGAAAACGAAGTGAAAAAGATATTCGGCTCTGACTGAAGGGAAGATAGGGCCAGTCTTGTGGGCCTCAATTTAAGGGCTATTGCGCACCATTTAAACTATACTAAGCCCTAAGCCATCCATATGGGCTATTGTGTGTGGTGCCTAGAACACTGCTTAAACCGTACATGGTGTAAACCCTTAAGCTACATTTGGGCATTATAAATGGGAACCAGAGCTTTTGCGGCATTGTGGCATGTTCAATCAATAATCTCCCGCTTCAATATTGCCGTTTACTTCTATTTCAGAACTATCAACCAGGGGAGGATACTTGGGAGCCGTTGATCAATCTGCTGGGTTCAAAGTTGGAAGGGTACTGGAGACTCTCTAGACATCAGCAAGTTGGATCTCGTATGAAATATATTTCTATACACCCATATCTTCCCATGCTTGTTTTGTTGCTTTTCTCCATACATCATGAAAATGTATGGAGGTATGGAACATTATATTTAAATTTCGTACAGAGCCAATGGGGTGGTTAGTACTAGCAGTACTGTACAAATTGAGTGCAATACTCCTTCGAGAGCATCTAGGCTTGCGTGGTTTGTGAAAATGCCTGGTACAACTAATATTGACCTGACATAATCACATAACTCCCAAAGATGTGCATTCTCTGCAATGCTCTGAGCTCTCCTTTCAAGTTCTGTTTCCTTCTCTTTCAACTGCTCTTCATAGGTGGTAACCTTGGCCTCCAGATTTTGAACCTTCATTTTAAGCTCGTGTATCATGGCTGCGGAGCTAGCGGCAACTGCAGTGAAAGCTCAATATATCACTTCAAAACCCTAAGTTTAAAATGTACCTGGCTTTGAATCCACATCAAACAAAATGTGTTCCATTGGCGTCAAGTTCTCCTTGCGATCACTGTTTAAGTTATAAATAATACATCCTTAGAATAATTATTTTCACACTTACTTTGAAGTATTCTCCGGTAACCAGCAGTGGCCTTCCTAGACCCGCAAATTGGATTGCCAGCCTCTGATACTTTCAAACATTTTGCATGCCTTGAATCGGAAACTTTCGGTCTCGTAGTTCTTTGTTTGCCAAGACTGTGGATATCAGAACTAGATTCTGAATCAGATAGAGTAATTGGAGAGGACTCTTGTCCAGAGCTTTTGTGGGTTTTCATAGAAATTTGTGCTATGAGATGAAGCAAAGATGAAGTCTCCCAGACGAGATTATGTTGGGGTATTACTCGTGAGAACAAACTATATAGTTACAGCTTTGACACTTTCCTCTCCAACGATTTCAGTTAGAAGAGTATTTCATTAGAGTGGTAATCAGCGAATCTGTTGACATAAAAAGCCTTGAATATATCTAATGAACTGTAGTGCTTTAAACCTGCAGGAATGGCATTTGAACCATATACTGGGATAAGATGTAGTCCCCGAAGGACGGAGTCAAGGTGAATGACAGCCAGATGTGGACACAGCTGTTGCACATCGAGGTAACTGGGGCGTATGATCCAAAGACCAGTTTTGGAATCACGGTCCCGAGAATAAGTATTGTACCAATGGACAAGAGTGCAAGGATATACCTTATCATCATAAATAAATGAAAAGAATAGATGAATATGAGCAGAACTCATTCCGCGAAAGCCCGGTAAGTTGTCATCTATGACAACCGCTACAGTGTCACGTCGAGCATGCCCATACCATGAAGGTGTGGAGCGGATACACTCTCGGTGCATTCCATGTAGGCCCGAGTTGTCACTAGGTGCAAAAAAAAGTCGCAACTGCTGAATGGTATATATTAACTTTTGAAGAAATATGCGGACAGTCTTCGAGATCCACTCCATCACCAGCGATACCCAGGAGCTGCTTGTAGAGGAATTGGCAGGTCAACTGAGGGAGCTCCAGCTCATTCAGGTGTTCCGCAAGATCCTCAAGGTAACAAGGTACATTGAACACTAGAGAACTTGTTAGTGTGTGATCTGATCACTCAACTGAAATACTACTACATACCCCACTTCTTTGCTAGCTCTACCTTGGCAAGTATTCATTCACCATCTTCAGCTCCCTCGTCTTCTTTTTCTGCCTCAAAAGGGTCTACCGGAGCAGCATGTAAGGGAGGCATTAAACCCTGGTCTGCCAAATCAGAGTGTAGAGCAGCAAGCTTGTTGAGTCATTGGTTAGTTAGGAGCATCTGACTGAGCGCGTTGTATTGATTTGAGCGGCGCCACAGTTTTTTGACAGCAGTAATATGGCGTGATTCAGTTATAGAGGAACAGACACCGTTAGGAGCACCAAAATCCACGATGAGCAATGGGTAGTGGATAATCGAGTGCATCCAAGGGATAGAAAAATGCTCTCAAACTTTGGTTTCCAAGAAAATTGCACAATGGTTGTGAAATGAATGTATAGCCTGCTGAATTTCGGCAATGGTATGAGTGGTGAAATTGTTGCAGTGCACTAGGTAGCAGAAGTCCAGAAAGGATGAAATACACATGGTCATTGAGCTAGGTATATATTCAACAACAGCAGGCAGAAAGACCTATAGAATGTGTCAATTGAGGAACTACGAATGTAATATTATCTCACCTTCACGAGAGCCTTTGAATCGTCTCCTGTCCACTGTTTAAACCGGTGACCATGAGGAAACCGACGAAGGCCAGGAAATGAAGGCGCTAGCAAAGTTCTACAAGATAGAGATGAGCTTGATAGTGATTGAGACAAGTATACATACCGATAGTCCACATCATCCATAATCTCATTTGCACGATCTTTACCATAGGTTATAACCAAATACTCTACAACCCACTCGATGAGCATGTCTTTGAAGCTTCCCTTAATGATTCGGTGGAGAAGATCTGGCGTCAACATCTCATGTATATCTGCTCTTGGAAACTTATGAGTTGAAGCCTTGTCCTTGCGCCGGTCTTGAAGCAATTTGCGACTTGAATATGTTGAGTTGGCAGAAAAGGCTCGATGGCCTTTTCTGCACCTTTTCTGAGCCTTTTTCAAGCCCTTTTTTCGCTTAGTGCTAGCTGAAGCTACATACACTTGTTTACGGCTAGCATAAGTGTAAGATAAGGCAAGCTACGGCCAGCAGAAGAAGCGGAGTGAATTTATCTTCTCTCATTGCTGCACTCATGCTGTAGAGTGCTACAGTCTTCATTCCTTTCCTCAGACTTTTGGAGTCTTCTCTCATATCTTATGGTTTTTAAGGCCATCTTTTCATTCTCTTTAGCCTTAAGATATACACATCTTTCAATGGAAATCAGTGCAGCAACTCCTTCATCAACCAGGCTTGGAGATAGGCAGTGGTCATCTGTGAGATCTGTGAATACTCAATGCCCATTCTTCCTCCTTCAGCCTAGTTTCTTTACCTATCTACACTTGTCAGTCTGAATGTCTGGGTGGCCTTTGGCTGGAGACCTCTCATTGGCTGGGTTAGTGGTAATACAGTCAATCACCTCTCGCTCTGTCCAGTTCTCCTGGGCCATCTGGGCTTCTTACTGGCTTGTTAGCTTCCTTTTCTGCCTTTTGGACCAGCTGTCCAGTTGGCATTTCCTTCCTATTTTGATCACTGTTGGGTTTGCATACCCTTCAGTCACCTAATTTATCCTACTACCTATCTTCAGTCCAGTACACTTTCCTTTCTTTGTACCTGGACCCTCCTCTTGTGTCAACTGGATTTACCACATCCAGTTGGCACTGATACTGATGAACTCTCTTCATTAGGATTTCATCTTGTTCTTTTTATAGAGTTTCATCCTTGAAGGAAGGCTTGGTAGCTTCAATTTCACCCATCATCTTAGATTACTCGCTAAATTTTGCTACTAACTGATCACATTCCGCAAGCCTCCTTTGGTGGTGTTTTTCGGTCGCCTTCAGATTTGTCCCTCAAGCGAGTGTTGCTCTTGGGAGCCTTGCTCCTTTTGGTGTGCTCAGGTCTTATCTTCATGCTTCCTTACAGCTGATGTAGGCCGGCCCGGGTCACCTTGTGTACTGGAATTGGCCGACACTGTTCCAGGCCTTCTGGACTCTGTGCGCGCCAATTCCATTCACAAACATCCTTCCTTTCCTTCCTTGCTTTTCTTATTACAAGCTCAGAGCCTATGCATATGTTTATGACTGCGTCTGGGTTCGCCAGCTTAGATATTATATCTATATCTTCTAGGCACCCGCGCCGTATGCTAGTACTTGCCTTATCAATGTTGCCGGTGATCGGATCGCATCGGAGATTGAAAGACCTACTGAAAAAAAAAGCTCCAAAAAAAGCATGAAAAAAGGCTCTTGAGTTCGTCGTGAAACACCCTTTTGGATTTCGGGGGACTACCATCTAAGTATGGCCAAAATCTCTCGGGTTTTTGTTTACAGTACTTATAAGATTGGTATAAGGCTTTTTTTCCCTGTTTGTCCCTGGATATGGTAGGCAGCGCGCTACAGCATGTGTGCACATATAAAAATAAGTAACTAGTTCGTATGGTATAATTTTGCACAAGCATGAGTCCGCCGAGTCGATGCGATGAAATCTATGAGCTACCAGGCCATAGTGGCATGGTGCTGAAGTCGTGTACTTGGACTATAATTTTAAATCAAAAGGTGAGAAAGGAGAGATATTGAGAGAGAGGTTAAGAAGAGGGAAACAAGAATAAAGAGGTGGAGAGAACCCTGCCCGTCCTCAGGCTCTCCTGCCGATTCTACTCCGAACCTTTGTCCACTACTCACTACTCATGCTCTGCTCCCGCTCTTCACCGCTCTTTGTGAAATTGTGACTTTAATGATCCTCCTTCTTCTCCATCAGCATAAGTTTGAAGACTGAAACCACTATGGTATAGTTATGTATCTACAGTTCTGAAACCAGAGCTACTTTGAGAGGCATTCATTCTCGCCGTGCCGAGTATTTTATTTCTGCTCACTTGAAGTACCTCTTAGTATCTAGTACGGAACGGACGGCACCTCATGCACTTCACTGGCTCTTTAGGCTCAAAGTGGCTGAACACCTACACTGATGTTGCGAATGATGTTTCAGGCACTTTCGGTAAAGGAATGGTAGGTACTACGTCGATACAGACTAGTCTGCGCTTTTTCTCCGTTTTCAAGCGGTCAAACAACTAAAAATATTCCCATATCCCATGAGATCGGAGTTGTACATAGCAGACAGAATTAATACATCAAACGAAGGAACCACCATTGAAGACCCTCATTGTACGTGTCTCCTCACGCCGCTCTGAACTCCCACACCTGACTATTACCGCCAGTTACAAGTTGAAGTGTGACCGAGGGGTTGGGATCGTTAACGCAATCAATCACGACAGTCGGCCCCCTGTTGATGCTGGTCCAAAGCGCGATCCTGTAGATTTTGAGAGTTGGAAAAGGATTTCATTAAATTAATGCCTACATGTAGTAGTTTCCGCCGCGTTCGGCGAGCTTCCAACCCATCTGTAAATTACCGGAAGATAGTGTCTTTCCTACTGGGTTGCTTGGGTGGCGCAACATGGCATACCTCCCCGTGTGTGTGTTTTGGATTGTCCAGTATAGGCCGTATTGGACAATCTTCCACTACAGATCCGTACACGGTTTTCAGTGTTTTGACTTGGGGAATGTGAGTTGGCTCACCCGTGTGTGGCCTGGAGGTGAGATGTAAGTACTCAAATGGTGTGCAAGTATGGGGGGTGCCTTTACCGTTATCCTGGAGACGATGGTTAGTACCCAGATGGATGATATGATACTTTCTTCCGCTTTGGAGCCCTGACATCTTGGAGTTGCGATGCTACTCTGGTTCAATTACATACGCTCTTTATAGTAGTAGGCTCAGCGCTTGAGACGGGGCTTCAAGTAGTCCGAGAGATCATGCTGTATTTCTTGAGATTCAGGACAAATCAAATTCTTGTATTGGCATGTCAGATGATACTAACAGGGATAGCCTCGATACAAACACTCTCATGCAAAAGAACATCATAGATGATAGATCGACAACCTCGGCGCCTGTTCTTCAAGCAAGCCAGCAATCTTCGAGGCGAATGGCAAGGTTTGTATGGATAGATGATTATCAGGTTGACTGGACAAGAGTGGATAAGTTTTTCCCATGTAATGGCGCCGATTCCCAAGATGCTGTTCCCTCGAAGAGTAGAACATGATTTGGTCGCTTGCAGGATGATATATGCGTACTAAATATTTTGCCTTTTACTTCTATTTCAGGACTATCAACAAGGGGGAATACTAGAAAATCGGGGGCCGTCAATCGATCTCCTGGCTTCAAAGTGCGCACGGAAGGAGAGGTCGGCCGGATACAGCTGGCGAATTTTCGTCAACCATACAACCCGACAGCGCATCCTCGTTCCACTCGTTCTAATTGATCTCATTCCACCGAAACGATGGGATACCGTCTTCGTGATACTGTCAACAATGGATGCAGCTAGCGAAGTACGGCATAACGTTTGGACGAGTAAAAGTTTCGACTCCTGCGCATCGGATGTTGCTGGAATCAACTCTCCAGAGCATCTCCCAGCGCTATACAACATCGATGCGGCGAACGTTGGGCGCAAACGTCCAGACGCTGCTCGGGTCTTTAAGACGCTCGACCTGAGGATACCGAAATTGCGCTAAATTTGTCAACATCTGCGCTTTCAGTGAGTAAAACAACCTGTACAATATCATCGAAGACGTACCTTTGTTATTACCACGAGGAGGGCGCCCATGTCCTCTGATAGAGATACCGAGCCTACCGAGTTTTCTGGCTGCAGCAGTTGAAGCTTTCGAAGCTGAAACTAGGAAAAGCCGTTAGATACGACGGATGAAGCTGGAAGGACACGGAGAGAAAAACTCACACACACGCATCGCAGCATATGTCCTTTCTCAACTGCATACAGCGCCCCAACGTTCCCGTTGATCTCTGTGGTTTCCCGGTTTGAAAATACATACGGGAGGATAGGTCGGAAGGACGATAAGAGGGTACGACCCGGGTACAGCTGGTGATTTTCGTCATCGCGTCAGCTTCCTATCGTTGTTAGTCAAGCAACCTGACAGTTCGTCCCCTCGGTCCGAACTCATATCGTCGGCTGTAGATAGTGAATGGTGCAGATGAACGAAAACTAGACTAGGACACAGCGGTTGTACGCGAACTGGACGTGACGCGTGAAAATCGAGTTGTCTGTTTGTCGAAGTTGAATCAATGAATAGAGGAGCGGTTATACTTTGTAGGAACTGAGAGAGGACATAAGCTGGGAGGATAGGGATAGGGAAGCCCCCGCAGACTCATCGCATAAGATACGAGTGCTCCGAGTCCAACGTTCTGATGCGTTGATCTGTGTGCTACGGGTCCCGGTCAACACAGAGCGACCAGTGCACCGAGACCTAAGCGTTCAAACGTTCATCGACGTCTTCTAGATGATTTGGATTCGATTGACAATCGGTGGGTGCAAACAACGTATGGCTGATAGATCCATGAGTAACGGTGCTCCAAGTATCAACAAGAATAAACATGCCTTTGTTACGACTCGTTAGTTGGTATAGAACTATAGTATTGCCAGAATCCAAGGAATCGTGCACAATCTAAATTCTTCATTTGGCTCCCGGGCTTGGATATAACGACGAATCCAACCCATTGGCTACGCTAAGTCACGGTTGACGCGTTGACGTTCAGCAGGCCCAAAGCATCGAACAAGAACAAGAAAAAAAGTCGAATAGAGATATTAGAAGCGAAGATTTTCAAGACAGAGGCCGGGTGTCGAGAACTGCAGCTGAAAGTGAAAGAGTTTTCATGACTCGCAACTGCAAATGTAACGATGTGGTTGCGTTGAAAGGAACATTGAGACGCCCGACTCCGAGTTCGCCGACGCCGGCTCGTGACTCATGCCGTTACCCTGGTCTCGTTCTCATGTCTCATGTCCTTATCCCGCTCTCATATCGAACTGAACTCGCCACGACGCCATTATTTATATAATATTGTCGATAAGAACAAGGATGTGTATCAGGATTTACAACAAGATGACATTATCATTGAAGAACAACCTGAACTAGTCTAGTACCCATGCCACACAAGTTACTAGACTCGAACCAGTCACCTATCGATTCAAAGTACCACAAGCGCGGCTCTTCGATCGACTACCATCGAAGGGACCCGGGTCACCTCAAAGCCGGGTTCAAATTGCGCTGTCAGCTTCCCGGATGTTCCGCCGACATCTGTCTTTTATGGTTCTTTGATGATTGTTATCTATGTAGCACCCCGTGAAGTGGAAAACACATCTCAATGCACCCTCTACACTCTTCTTACCGTATCCTCGTCGATCTCGGCTTTGTTGCTATTGAGATTACAGTTTCTAGTGCTACCTGCGAACACATCTGATATCTAGAACCTCGAGGTGCGGTAAGTCACAGGTGAGCAACTATATTCTTGACGGCGACAGAGTGGAGACAGATATTGAAAGCTACTATCTAAGGCGCTGGGACAACTACATCCTTATACATACCGAAGAGTCGAGGCTGAGCCGCGATGTACATTGTATAGATCGCGGAAGAAGAGCGCAATGTCATACACATGGTGCCTAGTCTCGAAACGGTTCGCATACACTCGTGAGTACCTCTCCAATGGGCTTCCGTCGGCAACACTATGCAGATTTCAGAAAAAACAGCAATTTGACTGAACTCAAAAAACTCAAAGGGATTTGACGTTTCCCAAGCAACACAATGTGAGTCACAGATTCGATATCATTCACAGCTGAAAGTAATAACGTAAGGGTTAAAAGATATTGAGAAATCAAAAGAAAAGGAAGGAACACTTTCTATCTCTCCAATTTTAGCCACCATGTCCCCTTCTGTGCCCCCCATCGCCACCCTCCCGCAGAACAACAAACGCCACAACATCCGCTCCCCGTCCCCCACGCTCTCCGAAATCGACCGCCTCGAGCAGGAAGCCAATGACGCTGAGGAGACAGCACGGAAGATCGCCGCGGCAAAAAGGACAGAGCTGAAGGAGAAGAAAAAAGCGGCAATGGAGAAGCAAAGGCTCCAATCGGAGAGGCAAAGACTCCAATCGGAGATAGCCATACAGGAGCGTCTCCGTAGGGAAAAGGCAGAGAGAGAGGAAAGCGAGGCGAAGAGGAGGGAGAGGGTAGCGGATGTACACAGGAAGGCCAAGGTCGAAGAAGTAGCTTTGAAGAAACCGGAGGGGAATGAAAAGCTGTGGGAGCAAACGAAAAAAACCCCAGGTGCCTCGGGAGACCGCAGGCGCCTCGAACAGCAAATCTCACTGGCTCCACAGGTCTATGGCCGCGCCTACTACGGCCTCAGCCTCGCATCCCACTCCGAGTCTCGGTAAGAAACCCGGTGTAAGTCGCTTCGATGAGTGCGATATACTTAGACCTGACTGGCCTTCTAGCCTTCATTCGAGGCCCGCAAGGTGCCGGAGAACAATGAGAAGAAAACAGAGCTGGACATGAAGAAACGCAAGAGACCAGAAGAAGAGGGAAAGGCAAGTCTTATCTCGACATGAGATTCAACACT
>JADNRY010000235.1:0-95966 GCA_015501585.1 Rhodocollybia butyracea
CCGCCGTATCCTTATGTCCATGGATCAGATTTACTTTAGCCATCATGATTGTTTGATTGTATGGAAATGTTCGTGTATCAATGATATGATGGTCATTATGAGTAGCGGCTGATTGGTGGGATACATGGGAGTGTTTGATGCCATTGGTCGAGTAAGGTTTCGAGTGCATCACAGCTAATCACAGATTTCATTTTGTGGCGTCATTAATTGGTTTCGAGTTTGGAGTGTCTTTGAGATTTCCACATCTGGTGTTTCGGGTTCATTTCCGAGCTGATTACTGAGCAATAAATATTAAAATGGAAGTTGAATCTCATGCAGACTCGAAACTAATCATCTCTGTGGAGTTTCGGGTCTATTTCCGAGTGTATTAGTGAGCATTCTAACTTAAATGGGCAGTTAAATCTCATGTTTATTCCGGTTTCCGGGACTTTGTGTTTGTATTTTCGGAAAAATCAGTGAGCATGAGTCAATGACTCGCCGTTTCAACCCATGTTGGCTCGAAACCCATCGATTGAAGTTGTGTCTTGTCCTGGGTTTGTGTGAAAACTCCCTGCTATTTAAGCTGTATCAATTTTTCTTTCTTTCTCCAACTCAAACAACATGTCTTCACACATAACAACCCTTCCAGTCTGTCTACTACTGGATTTCCTTCTCCTATTGATGACACCGCAAACTCGCTGGTAATGTTTACACAATTGTATCTGCATCCTGCCGCTTCTTGTCTCTTTGCCCAATTTTCAACACCTGAAGCTGCAACTGACCTCAATGGTCTCCTGGGGTGGATCAGGGATGAATTAATGAAGCGAGACCGGTATGTTGTATTGCTTCCTGTTAAATAATCTTTCTGACTTGGTTTATTGGTAGAACTATCACTGAGTTGATGCAGAATGGCCGTGAACATCATGACAGCGCCAGAGCTTGGCAACTGTACTCTCAAAGTCTTGAACAGAACAACAAGAAGCTGGTTACCGAGGTTTCTGATCTTCAGAATGATGGTTATGTGATGGCCTGTTAATTGGTCATTAATTGGACATTAGTGTCGTTAGTGTCATTACTGTAATTGGTGTATTTTCCATGCCACATTAGTTGCATCAGACCCGGGACAATAAACATCATGATTTCAATAGTACATCAGCATGTTGGGCGGTACTATGTCCATGGATCTGATTTATGGGAAGTCCTTCAATCAAAATGATTGTTTCAAATTTTTCTGATTGCTTGATTGCATACAGCTGTTTGCATATCAGTGATTTGATGGTGGCTTTGATGTCAATTGGTGCCGTCTGATTGATGATTTTTATGGGAATAGTGGACTTTTGGACATTTCATTTCCTGAACTTGAAACTTGTCACTGTAGTATCTGCGTCTTGGACACAGATCCATGCATTTCAGTAAGCATTAATACCAATCTGGTATTTGAATCTCATGTTGTCCAAGTGGCGAGAATTGGAGATGTATTATTATTTTATGACCAAGTTATGACTTGATGCGATATTGATGAGATGTATTATTAGATGAAAAAGCGGGTATGATATAGCTGTTTCATCTTAGGTTGGTCTGAAACTCATCAAATCGTCCAAGAACTTTCTTCCTTTCCCCTTCTCATTCAGCACTTTTACATGTCTTTCAAAGCTTGTTCATTTCCTGATGTTTTTTCTTCAGTTTCTGGGCACACTATCTGCTATAACTAGTGGCATTTCAGAGATTATTGGAGTAGCGTTGACATTCTTTGTGGTTTTTTTCTGGCGAGAACTCTCAGTAGCACAATACATGGTGCATTGCTTTCTATAGAGTCAGAGTATATGGCATAATTCAAGGCATAATTGGGCTTATTTGACCAATAATCTCATTTACAATCATTGGTGAAAGGTGAGGCATAGATATTGGATAAAATCTGCAAAAACCTGTTAATTGATTTTGCTCTGCAGATCGATGTATTGAGGTGGGTTAAAATCATGGAAATAATTTCTGGTGATGTTTCCACTTGAGTTGCAAGCAGAGTTATTGGGGTGTAATCATTGTGACTATGAGCATCTGGTTATTGAGATGCTAGGATGTTTATCTGGTCGATGACCTTTTATCCATCCCCTTTTGCATTCCTTCCCAAGAGTGTGCCATCAATATCCCAAATTTCATCTTTAACTTCAATTATAATGTTGTCGGGTATTTTTCTGGAAGTTTCAATAAACGCAGCTTGACCTGACACATGTTCATGCTGTTGTGGGCAGTGTTGGGCAAAGTGGCCTATCTTTTCACAGTAAGTACAAGCCCCTTTTCCTTGTCTTTGGTCATACTCCTCTGGAGTGACCCAAGTGGTTAGTACTACTGACATCTTATTAACATTATCATTTCTAGAATTGTCTTGATTCATTCTAGAAGCTCTTGGAGTCAGCGTGGTGGCCCTCTGTTGTTGAGCTTGTGATGTATGATTGTTTGGTGGGCTATCCTGATCCAAAACCGTATTTTGAGCAGTATGACAGTCATTTTGTACAAAGTTATCAATTCCTGGACCATATGCTAGTGGGAACAATGGTGAGGCTCCTTTTGAGACTTTTTGTGTCCTGCCTTTGTGTGAGACAAAAGAATAATCATTATTGCTTTGCAAAAAATCATGTGCTTGCTCAGCCCAGTCCAAACCTAAAGGCTCATGAATGAGAGTCTGTGGAACATGATTATTTTCTGCAGGTAGTGGTGTTGGATCTATTGGTTGGGTTTCAAGAAATAAACATTGACTTGTAGCTTGAGCTTGTTCAGATTTTGTAGACATTACAAAATTTTGTTTTCTGCTCATAAGGCTGGCATTTCTTTGCCCTCGATCAAGTAGCGCCTGACTACTACCAGTATGTGCTAATTCATCATGTTGAGGTAGAGTTGCAGAGTGAATAACTTGGTTGTCATTCCTTGTTCCTTGCTCCACTTTTTCAACAGGATCTGGTGCTGATGACATGTGCATCACAGGTTGTAACATAGATAGCCTGTTGACAATCTGAGGGCTTGGTGAGCGAGCCCTAGATTCCTCTACACTGTGTTGAGGATGAGTTTCTACCACATTTCCTGTGTTTTGTACAGGTGTGTGAGCACTTTGTGCATTTCCTTGTGCATTTTCCTGTCCTTTGGCTCTTTGGCTTGTATGAAGAGAAGGTGCTAATTCAACACTCATATTACTCCTTGCCCTCAGTAGAGCTTGAACCTCATCCCTTTGTATCTCAGTGTATAGGTGTGTTAGAATTTGAGTATTTCTTTCTTCTGACATCCTTTGATACAGGTTTGGGCTTAATGATGCAAGTTCTCTCTGACCTAGTCTTGTCAACTGTTGGATCCATTGCCATGGCTGAGCATTACTGCTTCTATAGCCTAATGACTCCAAAAATATTTGGCATTGCTGGCTGAGTCTGTCAAATTGTATTTGTTCATTTTGAAACTGGTTCAGAACTGGTACAGTATTGTTTGACTTGTATGAGCCTTGTTTTACTGAACTTTGGAAAGATCCACTTGGTGATGGATGATTCTGAGCAGATATAGTTGGCTGTAAACCTTGCAATTGAACAGGTGCTTGTTCATGCCCTTGTGAGTGATTTAAACTCCTAACAACACTTCCAGCATTGTGATCTGACTGAGAATGGTGAGAGAGAGATTTATGATGTGGATTACTATGAGTCATGGAATGCTCTTGCCCTTCCTCAGGGACTAAAGACAATGGAGATCTTCTAATAGGTTCAATTTGTCTTTGACTTGATAGTACAGAAGACATTTGGCCATTAGTTGTTGTACTCCCAGTTGCCTGTTTGGCTCTAGTAATTGCTGGTGCAGATGATGAGTGGTAGGTAAGTGAAGGACTTTGTTCTGGTTCTGAGAACTGAACAATGTTCCTGCTTTGCCGTGTAGATTCTCCACTTTGAGATTTGTGTGTATCAAATTGTGCAGAATGGCTATGATGTAAAAAAGGTAGAGGTGCACTTGCTACAAAATTAGGCATTTGCTGCTGTTGTCCTCGCGAACCATTATCAACTAAATGACTGGTGGAACGGTCATCATGACAAGCAAATATCTGTGCAATTTGTGCAGTAGGTGGCATTCTAACTTCTTGAACCACAGTTTCCGTTAAATTTGAACCCTTTGATCCAATGTGAATTCTCTGCATTACTACAAATTCACCATTTGAAATAGTAGTGGGTGACCCCCGGTTTGTATTTCCAACATTAGTATTGTGTTGTCCCAGTGTATATCCTGGAGCATTAAAACCAATTGGAAAGGTGGGGATATTAGATCCTTGAACAAATTGGTGAGACCCAATCTGGGTGTATGATCTAGTTGTTTGTGTAGACATTCATGGGGGCGGGTGGAGACGTATTATTATGTTATGACTCGATCAATAGTCTCGTCCAAACCTTCACAGTACGTAACTCGGCAGTAAAAATGATAAGAGAAATTAATGAGATTATAGAGCAAGCCTTTCCGTTTGTTGAAACCGCTAGGCAAAAAATATATACTCAAACAACTAGGCTCAAGTAAAGTTAGTAACTAGTTTGTAATACGAAACTCACAGAAGTTATTATTTGGAGATAGCTCGACAAATAATAATAAGATTACCCTCGGAGATAGCTCAACAAGCAGTAATATGAATCAGAACTAGTACTCGGAGATGGCTCAACAAGTAGTAGTGAGTGTGGTGTCTAGTACTCGGAGATAGCTCAACAAGTATAGTGAGTGTGATGTCTAATACTTGGAGATAGCTCAACAAGTAATAGGAAGTTGCAACTCGGAGATAGCTCAACAAGTGGCAATTAAGAAGTATTCACTAGGAGATAGCTCAACAGGTGAATGTTAGTGGATACAACTTGGAGTTAGCTCAACAAGATGTATAAATGTGTATTGTAACTTGGAGATAGCTCAACAAGATACAATGAGTTGGTCTGGTGATTCACACAAGTGATAACAGCAAACAAGTGGGGGTTTGGATTTAAGAAAAATAATACGTCTACTGTACATTGGTAAATCTGGCTTCCTTATATACTGTTTAATATGTACTAGTTAGGAAATGCTGCAGAATGACTAGATTTGAGTCATAACTGCGGAAATGCTGCGGATCAATCAGCATGACTGTGGAATGGTGTGCAATGACTGTTACTGAGTCATTTAAGCGGAACTGCGGATGACTGATGTTGAGTCATTCAGTAGAGTCATGGATGACTGATATTGAGTCATTTAGTGGAGCCGGAGCTGACTAATAATGAGTCAATACTGTGTGGAAGGGTCTTTGCAGCTTCCATGGTAATGTGCAGCATTATCCGAAGTTGTGTTGAGAAGATAAGTAATGAATGTATGTGATAGTGTTAAGTGGTAAAATATTAATGATAGTAGTGGTTGTTAATAAATGAAAAAAGAGTGTGTATATGCCTATAGTGTAGAATCGGGTCATAACACTAATGCAAGTTTATCTCCAAAAGCCTTTGTAAGGATGGAGGTTCAATCTTGTCAGTGTTAGAATAAGTGCACTATACAGCTCTGCCATGTAACCGGTTACATGGCAGAGCTGTATAGTGCACTTATTCTAACAAAACATCTGATCCTGAGTAGGGTTCACTACTTCAGGTCGCGACTCTGAGCAGGGTTCACTGCTTCTGGTCTTCCGTCCCCCAGAAGAGGGTTATTCCCAACTTCTGAGTGGCCGGTCACATGGGGGCATTAAAGTTGCACTTAAGGGATTCGAACCCCCGCCCTTTAGACATTCCGCTAAATCCGTTTCTCAGGATCAGATGTTTTGTTAGAATAAGTGCACTATACAGCTCTGCCATGTAACCGGTTACATGGCAGAGCTGTATCCGGTTACATGGCAGAGCTGTATAGTGCACTTATGCTAACAGTCAGAAGCAAATTGTGTATGCAATAAGCATATCAGCGCTCAAATATTCAATAGCTATGGTATCATCACCTTTCGGTCTCGACATTGTCAGCAGGTAAAAGATAGTTTGATGAAGCGTACTCACGCTTTACTGTTTGTTCCATCATATTGCCGTCTCCAGAATTCAACTCCTTGTTTTAATACTCCTTCAATCTTGACAGTCTGTCGCACTACTTTCATGCTTTGAATGCAAACATGATGGTTGTTTGTGTTGCATCTTTTGATCAGAAGCAGGGTGCTTCTCCCGAGCTCTTGGTACAGGAGCGTAACATCGGTGAATTTGACTTATATACATATATTGCAGATGAGTTAAAGCTCTGGAAATCCAGGGACAGGCTGTACCTACTGCATGTAGCTACTGCGGTACCGCTGTGGGTTTGTAGAGAAGGAGGCTTGCTGAGTCACAAGATCGCGTGGGTGATGTGAGACCTGAGAGCAAGTTATCTTATAATAAATTAGATAGCCCTGACTTCATAGGTATAGCTCAACGGCCAGTGTGGGAGGAGCATGAGTACCGTGTGATCCGTATCATAATCTATTGAACATTTGAAGACTATCTATCATAGTGAGTACCACTCTGAGAACAAGTAGAACGACTTACTGAGTCCTAATTAATTTGGCTTTCTTGCTACTATTGCATAGTAGGTTGTATAAGCCTTATCTGATTTGTTCCATTCTTTTAGGCATCCCTCAAGAAGCTTGTCAAATTCCTCCTCACTTCCAACAATCCCAAACCCTCCCCCAGTCAGCACTGGAGTCTTCACCCCCATCCACAAGTCATGCCACTGCTTCGAACGGTTCAGCCCATCATTGTCCACAGACTCACGTATGGGGATATCTCGGCCCTCACAACGGATATCAGTGAATCCTTTTCTCGCCAAGAGGTTCGGAAGATATACTTCCAAGTCTGTGATAATTCCTTTTGAGGTGTGGAGCGACGTGATTAAAGATGCAAGCCTTTTGGAGTTTGGCCCCACCCCATAGCCAAGGCCTTTTGCCTCGACTTCCACTAGCTCAATCCATGCACCCGGTTTAAGCACGTCATGAAGCTGGTCAATGGCTATATTCCAACGAGAGTCATTCAGTGCACCAACCAGGAGGCGTTGGTATTGTGATACTAGGCTATGAAAGTAAAGAATATTATTATTATTAGTGCGCTCCTCGAGAGAGCTTATATACCTAAGTACAATGTATCTAGAATGTTCTACATACTTCGAGTACTACTTACAAAGATAGAGGATATGATGAGTAAGCAAGTACGGAACATGAGAGTATGATCCGGAAGTATGATGTCATCGATCCGCAACACTCCCCCTCAAGCTCGAGCCATCCCAAGAAGTCCAACTAGATGCTCGTGCTTGTAACGGTCAAGTCCCTTTGTAAGGATATCTGCCGTATTGTCTTCAGATGCGCAGTAGGTGACTGATACCTTGTTGGAGGTAATGTTCTCTTGTATAAAATGGTGCCGGATATCTATGTGCTTGGAACGAGCATGAAATCCGGAGTTCTGAGCAAATGAGATAGCACTGTGGTTGTCAACAGAGATATCGAGAGGGTGATCAAGGGATAAGCCAAGTTCAGAGAAAATGGTACGAAGCCATAGGGCTTCACGTGTGGCAACAGACAATGCCATGTATTCAGCTTCCATGCTGGAGAGTGCAACTGTTGGCTGTTTCTTGGATCCCCAAGTAATTGCTCCCCCTGCAAATGTGGAGACATACCCGGAAACAGATTTCCGGTCATCAACACTGTTTCCCCAGTCTGCATCACTAAAGATGAGAAGTTCACCATCATTAGATATAATAAATCTAATTCCAAGTGTCAGAGTTCCTTTGAGGTAACGAAGAACTCGTTTGGCGGCAGTGAGGTGAATGGGTCCAGGATTCATGTTGAATTGTGAGAGTGTTTGGACTGCAAAGGAAATGTCAGGGCGAGTCATGATTGCAGCAAACATTAGTGAGCCAATGATATTCTGGTAAACGGCTTTGATTTCTGGATGTGATTCATCATCCGGGAGTTTTGTGAGTTTAACATGAGTATCCATAGGTGAATGGACAGGGTTGCAATCTGTCATCCCAAATCGTTCTAGGATCCGGGTGAGGTACTGTGTTTGTGTTATAATGATAGAGGTAGAATTTCGATGAATTTCCATACCCAATAGTTGGCGTAATTCACCTAATTTCTGGATCGAGAATTCAGAGGAGAGTTCGGATTCTATCTCTGACATAAGTTTGTCACTGGATGTGAAGATAGACATATCATCCACATGAACTGCAATGATAATAATTCCTTCATCAGATCTCCGTATGTAGACACACTGGTCTGACAGGAGACGGGTGAAGTTAAGTTTCTTGAAGCTTGAGTCAAGGGTTAAGTTCCAAACCCTGCCGGCTTGCTTCAAGCCATAAAGTGACCTTTCGAGTTTGCATACTCGAGTTGTTCCATCTGCGTAGCCTTCAGGCTGTAGCATATATATGTCTTTATTGAGTTTACCATTGAGGTAAGCTCCAATGACATCGACTACATGAGCTTTGAGGTTGTAGCGAGCTGCAAGTGCGATGAGCAGTCTGACAGTCTCCATGCGCACTACTGGCGCGAAGGTTTCATCATAATCAATGCCTGGGATCTGAGAAAATCCTTTGGCAACTAGGCGGGCCTTGTGGCGAGTGATATTCCCTTTATCATCACGCTTGACTCGAAATACCCATTTATTGGCAATAGGAGTTCTATCTGCTGGACATGATGTGAGCTTGTAAGTATCAAGCTGATTGAGTTGCACAATTTCAGCATCCATTGCTTCCTTCCACTTTGGCCAATCAGGGCGTGACTTTGCCTCAGCAATAGTGAGTGGTTCATTAGCCAATGGATCTTGCATTGCAGCAAAGGCAAATGCTGCAGTGTCTGGCTCTGAGTTAGGGTCAATGGTAGGTACCCTAGTTTTCCATGCATCTGGCTTCTGAGGTGAGCGTGAATCTGGATTGTGCAAGAGCCTGTAATTGATAGGAGTGGATTTAGCAGATCTGGGAATAGAGGATCTGAGTGGAGGTGCTGGTTTGGGTAAATTGGGGACAGGTGGCTGAGTAGCGTCTGGTGCCGAAACTGGTTCAGATGGAGGGTCAGGTGTTTCCAAAGGTTCTTCTGTGTTGTTACCATGTGTTGGCAACTTGGACTGAGGTGTTTTGATTTTTTTCTGCTGTATTCTGCTCCCCCTCAAGTGCCGACACAGGGATATCTGATGACTCGGATTTGGGATTTTCGTCAAATCCAAAAATAATGTTTCGTGAAGTCTGAATTTTCCGGGACTCTGGGTTGTAGTAGCGCCATGCGCGGGATTCGTCGGAAAGTCCAGTGAAGTGAAATGGGCGAGATTTTGATGTAAGTTTCCGATTTTGACCATCCTGGCGGAGTACCCAACATTTACTCCCAAATTCTCGCAAAGTGCTGACATCTGGTTTCCTCTTCCAGAATGCCTCATCTGGAGTGATATATTCCTCCAATGCTCGTGTTGGTGAGCGATTCTTCAGGTAGACAGCATAAGCTACTGCCTCTAGCCACAAAAATAGTGGTAAGTTGTATTCTGCAAGCATAGCTCTTGCATGCTCTATGATGGTACGGTTGAGCCTTTCTGCAACTCCATTTTGTTGGGGTGAGTGTGCAGCGGTGTATTCACAGCGGATACCTTGTGATGAAAGGTATTGTTTGACTTTGCCTGAAATATATTCCCCACCATTGTCAAAGCGGAATGCTTTACAGTGTTTGCCAGTTTGGGTGAATATGTAGGCAACATAATGTTTGATCTTGTCCTCCACCTCGGATTTCTGTTTCATAAAGTAGATTACTGTACGGCGGGATGCGCCATCAGTAAATGACACGAAGTATCCTTCTTGATTGATACCAGTGGTACGTGCAGGTCCCCAAACATCAGTGAAAGTCATTTCACCAATTTCAGTGTATTTCCTTTTGGCTTCAGGAGGAAATGGTTGCACATGCTGCTTGGCACGTGTGCAGGCTTCACACTCAAAGGTAAGTGGACTGTCATGATCAACTACCATGCCAGTGACCATGCCTTTGTCCTTGAGTAGTTTGACTGACTTTGGTGTGATGTGACCAAAAGCTTTGTGCCATTCCTTCCAGGATCGAGCAGCAGCCTGTGAGGGGAATGCAAGAGTGGGAGTAGGTGCCAAAGAAGTAGGCTTAGAGGGAGGAGATCCAGTGGGTGATTTGCTACTAGGTGATGACCTAGTTGAGCTGTGAGTGACTGTGATGGCAAATAACTTGCCAATGCGCTTCCCATGTATTATTTCGTGTGGTGAAGGTCCTGGGGTGTAAACAGATGCATACTTATCTGTGAACTTGACTATAAAATCAGCTTGGGTAATGCATCCAACACTGATTAGATTGAAAGGTGCCTCAGGCACATGCAAAGCATTCTTCAATGTAATATTGAAGGCATGTTTGCCCAGGTGGCTGGCAATGGTTGCTGAGCCTTGTCCAATGACTGGTGTACTGCCAAACCCTTTGACAGTGTGACCAGGTGTTTCAACATAAGCAGAGAAATAGGATTTATTGCGAATAATGTGCTTGGTACAGGCAGAGTCTATTAACCATGTATCAGGAGGTAAATCTTTATCTCCTGAGTATTGACTCATGAATGCAAAATTAGAGTCGGAATTGATAGCGGGTGACTCTTCCTGTGTGACGTGAGCACGGTTTGGGTTCTGGGAGCGGTTCCGCAAGGAACGCTGGTAGTTCTGCTTCTTCTGCTGTGGCGTGTATGTTTTTCCGGCGGCGGCATCGCGGCATTCATTCTGGAAGTGCCCGATCCGGCCGCAATTATGACAGCCTTGATTTGATGGAAATGTAGTGCCGTGAGACTGCCGTTTGAATCTGTTGGCGGCAAGCGCAACATCATCAGAGTTCGGCTTGGCATGCTGGGTGCGGGATTGTTCTAAAATCCGCGCCACGAGCTTGTTGGAGTCGGAGAGGGAAGTGGTGTCGATTCCCTGAATAAAATTGTTCCATGAGTCTGGGAGTGAAGTAAGCAGTGTAATAGAAAATTTGTCATCGGTCAATTTAGAATTGAGACTGGCGAGTTCTTTTCTATATCGGGTCATGGTTTTGATATGCTCCGAAATATCTTCTCCATCCTGGCATTGTGCACGGAATAGCTTTCGTCGAGCTATAACAATGCCGATAGGTCCTTGGGGCTGGTACATGTTGTCTAGAGTGCTCCATGCACTGTGTGATGTCCCGGCATCAGAAATATATACAAGCGGGTCGTCGCCAACCCTGAGTCGGATGGCGGAAAGTGCTTGTCGGTCCTTCTTGGCCCAAGCTAAGACTGTGGGGTCTGAGTCAGGTGCATTTGGTTTAGCGGCCGTGCCGAGGGCATAATCCTCGAGGCCTAAATCGGTGAGTATTTCGAGCATTTTAATTTTCCAGGTGGAGTAATTTTCGACACCTGAAAGATGCTGAATTAGAAGGACGAGAGCGATAAGGAGCCGAGAATATGTGTGTGAGAGATCAGTCGGGGCCGGGGCCCATAACCTATTGTGATACTAGGCTATGAAAGTAAAGAATATTATTATTATTAGTGCGCTCCTCGAGAGAGCTTATATACCTAAGTACAATGTATCTAGAATGTTCTACATACTTCGAGTACTACTTACAAAGATAGAGGATATGATGAGTAAGCAAGTACGGAACATGAGAGTATGATCCGGAAGTATGATGTCATCGATCCGCAACAGTTGGTGAATATAGGAGAAGCTATTTTTCCATTCCTGGGGTAAATCAGTAACGGAGTGGATAGAAAAGTGGATGTTTGATGGATATTCGCGAGGAAACTGCTTGTCAGATATGTCGATGCATTCGATATTGAGCAGCACGTTGTTCTGGGAGTGGAAAGCAGAAAACTCTTGAGCCCATATGCCTACAATGTGAAGTTTGTAAACGAAGTTGGGCGAAGTAAGCTGCGACCTACCGGTGCCAGCACCACTTTCGAGGACCAGATCATGCGAATGGAGGGTTATCGGTGCTAATGCAAGTTCATCTCCAAAGGCCTTTTTGAGGATACGATGCTGGAGGTTTAATCTTTTCAGAAGTGAATAGTAAGTATATCTAGTTAGTATATCAATATTCAATAGCTATAATATCACCTTTCTGTCTCGGCGTTGTCAGCAGGAAGAAGATAGTTTGATGAAACATATTCTCGTTTTACGGTTTGTTCCATCATGCGTGGCTCGACGCTTTCCTGAATCGAACACTTGTTTAATACTTTTTCAGGCTCGTCACACGGTTTGAATGCAAACATGACGATGGGCTAGAGCTGGGCTAGAGATATTTTCAGTCTCGTCTCACGGTTTGAATGCAAACACGATGATAGGCTAGCGGTACTGGGCGGCATGTTAATATTAGGTGCTTCTTCCGAGCTCGTTTGTGATCTGATATCATGTCCCTGTGCCGAGGAGGCGGCACCAAAAGATGGATCCCATAGTGTGTTAGTGTATTCCCGAACTCTGCGCAAATGGCCATGAAAGTCTTGCACGATCCTGTTAAAGGTGGTTCGAGCGGGCTGCACGAGGAAGAGCAAGCTCAGCACTGGAAAAGATGGCCGGAAAAGCAAGAACACGTATGGTCTCCAAGAGTGAACTGAGCAAAAGTATCAACGAGACATCTAGATTCTAGAAAGCAAAAGGCGCTGGGTGAGTAAACACGTCACGCGGGCGTCAAAATGCTTGACCATACGAGCATTTGGTTACCAACTTGTCTGCCCTTTTGGCTTATTTGGATACACAATAACTTCCTCTATATTCGCTTATCTCGTTCAGTTGAACACTCGAACTAGTAATCACAAGATGGTTCACGTCGTTTTTCGCAGATTTGGTTTGCAAAAAGTGTTGATGCACAAGTATCGATTTGGACGCTCTTTCGTGTTGAGTTACCTGCACAGATCCCTCCCTTCCAGTCTCATCATCTCTCTCCTCTGCGATTCCATTCCTTATCTAAAGCCTTATTCGCCACAAATTCTCTCCTATCACTTCCATTCTAACGCTCTCATTGGATTCAGATAATAATATGGCGCTCTATCTACCATTATCCCGCCCTAGCCTCAAAAGTTTTGCCGACAGTCCATCCATTACCAACCTGGGTTCTTGATGCAGCCAGCGCGTTTCACCGAATCCCATCCACGAATCCATCACGTCAGAGGAGATAAAGGAAGGAAAATTGAATCGGACTCGTTTCAGAGTTTGGAGTATTCGATTCTTTTAGGACCAATAAAGGTGTGTATATACCTTTGCTGCTACTCGGAACCATTGCTCAAGGGTACCTAGTTGTCCATTCACGTATCCACTCAACGTATCAACGTAGCCAAATAAACCCTGTTCCTCTTACATTCGGCACTACAAGCATAACGGGAAGCGGACTTGAATCGTTGGAACGCTGAATGAGCTACACGGTATGTGCACCATCTGCACCGATTACGCTTTGTTTTCGTGATTCTTTCGAATTTCTTCTCCCTCTTCGAATTGTTTGGTTCAGATTCACTCGTGTCGCTTACTGACTCTCTTCCTAGTTTCGGAGTAGCGGTACAACAACAGTCGTGTCGTAGACCACCTTCTCACTCAACCCGCCAACACGCTCTTCCTCGCTTCCGCAGCATTGCATCTGGCCGAGAGCAAGACGCGTCTCCGTCCCTCCTTTATGTCGGTATCACTGGCGGCCTCGACGGCATCCTACATTTTGACTTGGAGTATTATCGATGGGATTGGTGCATGGAATTGCAGCTTTCATTGTGTAGCTTGCTAGAATTCCAAGCCTATAGATTAGTCCGGGGGTCCTGCGTAACATGCAAAGTTATTCATGGTATCATTTGAATCACGAGTGCCCGTGCGCACTGACCCTTCATAAAGTTCATTAATCGGTTCGTTAGGTTTGAACCGTACAATTGCCCCCACCAGCCCCACCATCCGAGTGTCTAAATGGCTGCAAGACCCGCGTCACATTTTGCACCGAGACCCATTATAACCTTCTAGTATCACTCTTGGACGCCCCTTGCTTCAGGCACAAATTATGTGAGTCTACTCTCAAATCTTTTATTCAATGATTCGAAAATTTACCGTGGCTTTCAGGCCTTTTCGGGTGTGGAAGAATGCTGTTTAGAGAGGGAATAATCTATTTAACTAGCCTATGCTCCTCAACTCGCGGCGCGTTTGCCTATATCGCATACTCAACTCAATGCTATTATTGCTTTGGCAGGAAACGGTAGATGTCCAGTGCTAGTAGTTCTCATCAATGCCTCACTGCTCGTTCTAGTTGGGGTCTATTTCTCCTCGCCTCTATGGGACATAAGCGCCGATAATCTTGGAACGAAGTTGAACTTAATCCCGGGCTTCTGCTTTCTTCTCGCAGGGTATTCTGGTATACGATAATGGGATCAGTACGCCCGAACCAAGCGCCTCCACTTCAGTAATCTTGCTTCTCCTTTTCGCTCTCATGACTGGAGTAGGCGGCGCTGGCGGGTATATGACTGCGCTCAATGTAACCGCAAGAAGCTTCCCAGATTCATTGGCACGTACAACGTTTCTGATATACCAGACATTTAATAATAGTGTACTACAGCGTGGCTCTGACCTCGGTCTCGTCGTATCCGGCTTCGGGCTATCGGCGTTCTTATTTTCCTTCATCGCTCAACCGCGTTTCCTGGACAAAAACATCGTATCTGCTATTGACTCAGGCACTGGGGTCAGCGCTACCGCTGCTCATTGGCGTCTTCGTTATTCAACCAATACCTCTCTCAGTTCCATCCACTCGCGAATCCGAGGCTACGGAAGTCGATGATGTAGACTCCATTGATTTCTCCAAAAAAGGAATCTGTACCTGAAGACGGCGCTCTGCTGAAGCAGTTCTACGGGAGGAAACTATTAACTTCGGTTGGCTTTTGGATATTGTTTTGCAATTTCTCATTGGGTATGTCCTTGAGCGCTCTTATGACAATCAATCTGACCTTTTGGGCCAGTCAGTGAGGTAGGCCTTATGTGTGAGTCTCTCGAATAAACTCTTTCTTCCTCTGTCGCCAACACAGTTTTTGGAGAGAAGATATCAACAACATTGGTTCTATAGCGCAAGTCCTCTACATTCACGAACATCATTCAACCTACGACAAGATCAAGATTTTTACATGGCAAGCAACTACTTAAGTCTCCATGATTAGCAGGATATGTTTTTCTGGTCGGATATTCATTGGTATGCATTACTATTACGACTTGTGCACCACTTGAGTGTACTTATTCTTCTCGGAAGGCCTGTTATCCGACTTCGCCAAAGCCCGTTGGAACATTCCTCGATCCTAGTGCCCATATCCGCACTTGCCTCTCAAATCACACTGGCCTCTGCTCACGTAAACGTGGTTTCGGCATTATGGAAATCAAGTTGGGGCTCGGGTACGGGGTGCTCTTCTCGTTATCCACTACGATCGCTACTGAGTGGTTTGGACAAGAGGTGTGGGATCTCTGAATCGGCGACACTGATGTGCTCGCGTGACTTTGACAGTCTTTGACATTAGAATGATGGCCGCCAGCAAGCCGGTACACCAGAAAAGACCAGAACGCAAGAAGCGTGTCAGGAAAATGCTATAATACATGTAGGTATATTAGCTTGTAAGTATTTTTTAACAGCAGAACAAATCGACGAAACAACAAAGGTATTCGTACACTATGGACTATGGCGGCTGAGCGGCTTGTGGATGGCCATCAGAGCTGTCAAAGCCACGCGAGCACATCAGTGTCGCCGATTCAGAGATCCCACACCTCTTGGGTTTGGACTAGGTGAGTCTTTGACTCAAGTGTAAAGACTAATCAACTGATTCACCGCTCTTTTCCGAAACGTTTGAATTTCTCGCCTCTCATAGGTGGAAACGTCTTTTCAATGGCTTTCGGGAGAAACCTGGATATGCTGAGATACTGGCTAGCGTTTCGTTAAATGTGTGTTTGGATGGAAGGCCATGTTACGTTGATACGCTGTATCTTACTATCGCAGGGTGTGTGGTCGCTGTGTTTTTGAGTTTATGGACAGCCTGGAGAGATCGTGTACGTAGGGTTGGAAGGCAGCTTTCGGGGTAAGAGCACGAGAATGTACGTAGATCCGGGGGTTTTAACGATTGATAATGATTCGTGACCTTGTCAATAGTGGTGAATGGGATTATGGTGGCTTCGCAGCTCGTAGAAAGACGTTTTCTCCCTGTAGACCGGTCAGGCCACGTAGAAGAATCGAGTGCTAATTGTAGCGAATTGTAGAGAATACGAAAACACCACGTTTCCAGTGGGCCCAGAGCGCCTTTCGTCAATTTTCATTACTCTCTGACTGCGTGAAGGGGCAGGCACGAACAAAGACAGATCTGGAGTCGCGAAACCAACGAGATGGTGATCACTGGTACGCCGCATACCTATCTTCTACATTCTCCTGACAGTTTACTGGTCTAGAGTCCAGACAACGCGCACGTCAAGGCGGCTCAAGCTTGAACTCTGGTCGGGGCTTTTCGCCGCGCCTACTTCGAAGCAGATGACACTTGTGTGATCTTTGACAAAGTGTTTACACTGAACTTAAGTTATAGCTTCAGGGACAATAAAAATATCGCACTCTGGGATCCTCATGGGGTCTCTTCCATATCGGAGTCTTTCCAAGGTTGTGTTTATCTCCGAAGCCCTGTCCAGGGCTCAGGCCAAGCTAGAGGAGTCAATTATGTCTATGCTGTAAGTTTACCAAAAACAACAACGATGAAAAGCGATGAAACCACTGAAACGGTAAGCATGAGGACATGACTCACCCTGATTTCCGGCAACGATTGGGGGCTCCAGTGTTTCAAGAAGTGTTCTAGTAAAACATGGTATGTATATGTATGATGGCAATCTGTATACCGCAGCTTTTCGACTTCGGATGAGCGTATATTAATACATTTGCACCGGCGTTGGACACGCGTTTTAGCCTCTTTACTTGGGTTTGAAATAACTCGCCAGCTACCTATCAAATTCGTGATCAGCTTCTCAAGTCCTTCCAGCCTGTTCCTGTTCCCGGCGCCTTGACGCGCCCGTAGCGCGTAGCTCTACGAGGTCATTTTTAGACTGTATACATGTCCTGGTCGTTGTTCTTCTCGTTTCTTATACCCAGCCTCTCCGTTAGTTCATCTAAGATGCCATCACCATGCGGCACGGAAATGATAGTACTCATGCCCGCGGTACTTCTGCTTCTCAGTGTTCACACACTGTGCTTCAGGTGTGGCCGATCGTGCGATCATCGGAATTCTATTGGGTTGAGTAGGCAGGCAACGCAGTAGTCTGTAGCTCACGAAGAAAAAGTAGGGAGGGGCAGGGAGGGGCACGGCAATCGAACGGTTGACCACTCCCTGCGACAGATGTCGGAAGGTTCTAAGACATCTGCACGCACCAAGACAACACCAATATTTACTCATACTCCCAATGAAGCAATTAATGGCCATATGCAGTGCTTACCCTGTTAATGAGGACATGTGTAGTCAGGTAGAGAACAACAAAAAGGCTTCACTCCTACTCTTTTAGCGACACTCGCAAAACCCTCTTTCCTCTATTTACTTCGTTTTCCAGAGAAAAAACAACTAGAATGTCACGGTCTGAACACTCGCGTAAGTCACTATTTCATGCGCAATCAAAACAATCCTGTGGTTAGAAACTTGTTATCGAGATCAACGATTCAACCTCGTGGTTCTAGATATAATTCTATCAAGCAGGATAAGCTCAAACCTCATACTTATCTGTGATTCTAGAGAACGAAGGAAACTCAAGAAAAAACTTCTGTTTGGCCGTTCAAGTTGAAGAGAATACGATCCATCTAAATTGTGATTTGATCCATTCTTCAAACGTTCTGTATCTGATTTCATGTGCTCTAGATGAGCTTCCTCCACTCGTAAAAGCCTTGAAGAAAGGGTTCGAAACCTTTCTTATGGCAGCCTGTATTGCGGCACGTAGTCACTGCTTGACCACTGATGATAGTTACTTACTTATGGATCCTCAGTCTATCCTTTTAGCGACCACCGCAGCTATAATATTTGGTACCATATCGCGGGATAGTTCCTTGCAAGCTCGGCGCAAGGATTTGTTGCTGGCATTGTCGTACATTGCAATCAGCTTCAATATAAGCGCAACCATCAATGCCCTTTGCGTGATGGATAGGCTTGCAGCCCTTCCAATCTCTGCCAGGGGCCGGACCGGTCGAAACCACCTCCCAGAACTGAAGTCGAGGCCACTGACAGCAATCTTGCGTGCTTTCGACGGGAAAAAAGGCCTCATGAGATTTTTATACGTTTCGTGTAAGTTGATGCATGCCGCTCAACTGCACTGATGGCTCACGAATCGTACAGGGATGTTCTCCTTCTCTTTCGGTATTATCTTCGACTTTCTGCAGCTGGTTCTCTACGCCTGGAATGTAGAAACATTAGGCGTCAAAATTGCTGTAACAATTGCAGTGATTTTTTCAGCGCTTCCGTTTGCAGTGTACATATTTACCCACTTCTTGCCAAAACCTACGTCGATAGACAGTACTGCATAGAACCGCATAGAGCCTGAGGCACGATTAGTTCTCCAGACGTTATTATTATTAATTTATTGGCAAGTCCAGCAAAATACTATTACTCAATTAATTAATGGATTGGACCATGCCGTGTAATAAATTCTTCCTTCCTTCCTTCCTTCCTAGAGCCGGGAAAAACCTTACTTCATATATTTTACAAATTTTTGTTACTTATAATCCAAGTAGTCGACCTACTAGTTAATACTATATATCATGATCTTATATATTCACCGTGTAGCTCTTCACCATACTTACCATAGACGGCGACTTTATGTGGCTATTTCTCAATAATAAATTAACACTGGCAAAAAACCTGTTTCAACTTTGACATAGATTGCCACATAGGCTGCCATTCGCTATCACGACTTACCGGGTTTCATTGGGGTTTCAAGTTTTGCCTCTATGGGAGCTTTGTGCAAAGGGAAGAATAGACAAGTATCAGCCGTATCGGATGATTTGGATGGCGACAAGGTTATCAACATTCCCGGCTTGCTTCAGGCCTTGATTGCCACCCGCACACGGGCGCTTTAGACATAAAGGGGCACAAACAGCTACGATGCTCACATGGTATAAGATCAGCCTGCCCTTCAGTTAATTTAAACTCGAGATGATGTGACAGATACATCTTGAACCACATCTATCATCATCAAACTGGCTGACTGGCTGACCAGAATGTCGACCTTCCGTCAAGCTCACGATTTCACCATCAATGACGGGCACTTCACTATTGTGCAAGGAGATCAATCCAACACCTATATTTCACAAGGTAAGCATCTATAAAAACAGCTCTTGTAGTGACCAATATATAAGAATAATTTGCAGTTACTGAGGACGTTGAACGGATGCTTTTCAGAAAGCTAAATCCCGTCAAGTACGTACCTGCAAAATTCTGCTTGGAAGGAACCAGAAGAGAAATCATTGCCAAGGTTACTGACTGGATCTCTAATCGCGTTGATAATGCCCCACGCATATTCCTTCTCCATGGACCTGCTGGCACTGGAAAGTCTGCTATCAGTCATACCATAGGAAAACAGCTGAAAGACAGGGGTTGGTTTGGAGCATTCTTCAGCTTTGACCGCACATTAGATGCTGCCGAGCGCACCCCAACTCAGGCCATCCATACCATGGCTTATAACCTAGGGCTGTATTCAGCGCCCTTTCAAAAGCGTTTAATCGACCAGATGGATAAAGATTCAGATATCCCCAGCAGTTCCACAATGTCACTGAAGGAAAAGTGGCAAAAGCTCATTCTAGATCCTGCAAAATGGGCCAGAGAACAGAGTCCAGCTGTTATTATAATTGATGCTCTTGATGAATGCAGTCCCCAGAATGGCCAAAGAGAAGACTTTATCTCTTTGTTGTTGAGTGGAATAGATTACCTGCCAAGACATTTTTGCATTCTTGTCACATCCCGACCAGAGCCTGATATAGTAAGTCATCTGGGGGAGGGGTTAGAGGGTATTCAAATTCAGGATATAACCCAATTAAAAGGAACCAAAGAGGATATCTATGCATATGTGTGCAAACGAATGGCTCGTCAGATCCAGTCTCGTAAACTGGATAAGGCTCAATGTGAACTCCTTGCTGAGAGGTCTGAAGGTGTTTTCCAGTGGGCTTATACAGTATGTGAAGCCCTTGTTGGTGGACCCCAAGGAGGCATGAGTTTAAAGGAGCGTGTTGAGGACTTCACATCACTTGCTTCCAGTGTCAACAAGCGTCTTGATATCTTGTATAAAACTATTCTTGCCAAAAATTTCGATTGTCAAAATGACAAAGTCATGGGGAGATACAGGATAGTAATGTCCCAAATCCTTGCGGCATGCCAGCCACTTTCGCAATCATCGTTGAAAAAACTTCAGTTAGCATATTATCGATGCACAGGTGAGGCAAACACTGAGGAAAGTGTGGATCTAGTAATTCCATTTCTTGGGTCCCTCCTTACAGGCGCAGGTACGGGCGTGGACAATGTAAATATACCGATTCGCCCAATTCACACATCTGTGCTTGACTTTCTAATGGATGGGGATAGAAGTGGGGAGTATTCAATAAGTCGATCTAGTGGACACAACACAATGGGAATAGCAACCATTCAAATAATGACCGAAGAGCTGCACTTTAATATGTGCAACTTTTCAACCTCCTATTTGCGCAATTCCGACTTGAAAGACCTAGAAGAAAGAATTTTGCAAGCTCTCTCACCAGAACTTTCATATGCTTGTCGCTCCTGGGATCACCATCTGCTCAATGTAGAACCTAATCCCAATATATTGAGCCTGGTTAAAAAGTTTCTTTACCTCTTCTCAATCTACTGGATGGAGGTACTTAGCACTCTCAATAAGGTGCATTTGATTCCAAGGGGTATGAAAAATGTAAGAAACTGGATAGTGCAGTCCCCAATGGTATGTAGATTCAGCTTCTGGCATAGTCCCAGTTGATTAAATAATAGCTTTCAAAACAGGTAAATGCACAGTCAGGAAACTTGCAACTAATGATTCAGGAAATAACACATTTTGTTGATGTTTTTGGAAGGGTTTTTGGCAGAATCCACGCCCCATATGTATTTGTCAGCATTACCATTCATCCCAAAACACTCAATGCTCCAAAGGATGTATCGTTCACGCTTCACGAAGATGGCAGATATTTGTCACGGCCAGATGTTGCGCTGGCCATCTTTAGAAGTGATACTAGAAGGTCACACAGACATTGTCAATTCTGTTTGCTTTTCCCCTGATGGGAAGCAAGTGGTATCTGGGTCATCAGACTGCTCGGTGCGGATATGGAATGCAGATACCGGTAGAGCTGAAGGAGACCCACTTCAGGGACACAAAGATTGGATAAGATCAGTTGCTTTTTCTTGTGACGGAACAAAAATTTTGTCGGGGTCATTGAACCAATCTGTGTGGATATGGAATGCAGCGACTGGGGAGGCTGAGGGAAACCTGCTTCAAGGCCCCAAAGGTTGGGTCAGATCAGTTGCTTTCTCACCTGATGGAAAGAAAATTGCATGTGGGTCATCAGAAAATTTTGTGCACATATGGAATGCAGAGACTGGCAAGGCTGAACTTAAGAAACCGCTCCAGGGTCACACAGGCCCTGTCTCATCAGTTTCTTTTTCCTTGGATGGATCTAAAGTTGCATCTGGTTCATTAGATCGGTCAGTGCGGGTTTGGAATGTGAGGACTGGCAAGGCTGAAGGCAAACCCTTTCATGGCCACACAGGGTTTGTCCATTCAGTTTCGTTCTCTCCTAATGGAATGAGACTTGTATCTGGGTCAGATGACAAGACTGTGCGGATATGGAATGTAGACACTGGCAAGGCTGAAGGGAACCCCCTTCAAGGCCACACAGGGCTGGTCTATTCAGTTGCATTTTCTCCCGATGGCAAGAGAATTGTATCCGGATCATCAGACAATTCTTTGCGCATCTGGAATGCAGAAATTGGAAAGATTGAAGGAAACCCTCTTCAGGGCCACACAGGTTGGGTGAGATCAGTTGCTTTTTCCCCTGATGGAAAGAAAGTCGTTTCAGGGTCAGCGGACAGGACTGTGCGAATATGGAATGCAGAGTCTGGCAGGACCAAGGAATACATCTACCTGGCACAGTCTGTTCATCCAGTTGCCTTTCCCCTTGATGGTAAGAGAAGTGGTTCTGCATTTCGGCAAAATATTGGGTGGAAGTGGAATGCCAAGGATGGCAAGGCTCAAGGGGACCCCTTTCAAGGCCCAGCAGGATGGGTCCGATCAGTTGCCTTTTCCGCTGATGGGAAGAGAATTGTGTCTGGATCGTCAGAAAGTTCTGTGCAGATATGGAATGCAGAGACTGGCAAGGCTGAAAGAAACCTACTCCAAAGTCACACAGGCCCAGTCTCTTCAGTTTCTTTCTCCTCAGATGGAAAAAAGGTTGTATCCGGGTCATTGGATCAATTTGTGCGGATATGGAACGTACAGACTGGAAAAGCAAATTGCCTTCAAGGCCACACAGGCTTTGTCTATGCAGTTTCTATTTCATCTGATGGGAAAACGATTGCCTCGGGATCCGATGACAATTCTGTGCGTATATGGAATGCAGAAACTAGCAAGGCTAAGGGGAGACCCCTTCAAGGCCACACAGGGCCTGTTTATTCAGTTTCCTTTTCCCCAAATGGAAGGACAATTGTATCGGGGTCAGATGACAGTTCTATGCGGATATGGGATGCCGAAACTGGCCAGGCTAAGGGAAAACCCCTTCGAGGTCACTCAGGGCCTGTTTTTTCAGTTTCCTTTTCCCCTAATGGAATGAAAATTGTGTCTGGGTCATCAGACAATTCTGTGCGGATATGGAATGCAGAGACTGGTACAGCTCAAGGAAACCCTCTTCAAGGCCACAGCGGTGGAGTCAGATCAGTTGCATTTTGCCCCAGTGGCAAGAGGGTTGTATCTGGGTCAACAGATAGTTCTGTGCGTATATGGAATGCTGAGACTGGTAAGGCCGAAGGAATTCCCCTTCTGGGCCACACACATTGGGTCAGTTCAGTTGCCTTTTCCCCTGATGGAAAGAAAATTGTGTCAGGATCGTATGACAAGTCCATACGCATTTGGAATGCTTGCACTGCCACAATTGATAGTACTCTGTCCAGCACTAGCAATTTCCAGCAAAAATATCGCTTGTCGCTTTGTCCTTGGGATGCCGGCCATCAGATCTTGGATTCCAGTCCTTCTTTACAGCTGGTTTCACTCCAACCTGATGGTTGGCTCTGCGGCTCAGACTCCTCCCTTTTTCTGTGGATTCCTCCTGAATATCGGGCTGGGTTAACGGTCCCACATTTGCAAGTAATTATTTCGCAGGCTCACAAGTCATCCATCAATCTTCAAACCTTTGTTCATGGAACCAGTTGGACTCAATGCTACACTGGTGAGCTATTTTGTTGTATTTTTTTGCTCTGTCTCCTTGAACCCCAAAAGATCAGAGTGAAATCTCCGCTCAATTGGTAGAGCAGCTGGAAGGCGAGCTCAGCCCTCAACTGAGATCGCATGAATACTCCAGCACCAAAGAACAGCGGCCAGCCTAGTCCAAAAAAATATTGATACCAAAGATGAAAGATACTTAGGAAATCAGATTTAGCATTTTTAGGCCAGCAATAAGGATTAATTGGTAAAATTTCAAAATACCTGACCTGGCTCAGCTATCAGTATATTGGTACAAACTAATATAATACTATATACTTTATATGCCTAATAAGGTACTACATAAGTATGAAATGTCGGATAATAAAATAGAACACGATATTACCACTCGGGATAATATATAGCACAACGGCAGAATAGAGTGAAAAGCACAATATATTCCGTTTGCCCCCTACAGCACTGAGAGAGGGGCAATCGGATGAGGTAGCGTATATCTAGCTACTGCTTATATACTGGTAAGGGGTGATAGGAAATAAGTACGTGTAAGTACATGTCAATAAATGAGTGTGAGATAACTATGAGCTTGATCAATCATAACAATGATACTGTTATCTTGTGATATCCAACATGAAACCGATAAGTAAAAGAGTAAAAGGCGTCGTGGAAGTCTGGGAGACAGTTTTGACTGTCAAAGCCTGTCAACGCAACATACGGGTAGCATCGGGAAGGTCCGGGATGGAGAAGATAGAAAAGACTCACTATCATGACAAGCCTGTTGAATATTTATCCCTGACTGCTCGTTGCTCAATCGAGGCTGTAGACAATGTCGAGCTTCATACGTGTCTACATATGAAACTTGTCATATCACTTTATGTAGTACAGTATATAAATCATGTATTTATTCTGAGACAATTAATTAATTCTTTCTTCCCAACCTTCATCGTCACTCCAGCGCCTTGGAGTTTCTCCCTAGAGACATGTAGGGACTGGCCATATCTCAGGCAGATCCCTGGGCCGTCAAACTCAATATCTCAATCTGAGTACAGACTAGATTGATTTATCACAACAAACACATGTACATGTCAATAATAAGTGTGAGATAACTACAAGCTTGATCAATCATAATCATGTAACTGGGATTTCTGTTAAGGAATTCGATGAGTGTCCAATCAGGCGGTCAGTCCTAGGATCCAACACAAGTAGATAGTGCGGTTGAACAAGGTAGATACCTCACAAACGCATGAGTACTACCGTACTCAAACAGTACTACATGCTAGCTTATATACTGTACATACTGTATAATATTTATTATTGCTAATACAATGAGTACGGCCATACAAAGATAACGATCCGGCTACCTAATCTCCAGAGTTGCCACATCGGTAATATACAACAGGGGTCACTGTATTTATCACTAAGGATTCCTTTGAAGCTCCTAGATAACGTGTCTCATAATCTGGGTTCCGTAGAACAATAAACTATAAAGGTATGTAAGTAAATAGTAAGTAGAAAATGAATAAGGATCCCAGAACGTATGGTTCAACTAAGGTAGTCAAATACATATCACATGTGCCAACTGTATATATGTTAAGTTCCATATGTTTGTCATATTGAAAATAAAATTTAACAAGTAATGGAACAAAATGAGACAGAAATAGAAATGCCAAAGCGAGAGATATCGTTACAGAGATCAAAATTGAAAACAGGATCATGCGGAGCAATTTCAAAAATTTCTGCATTGCAGGAATCTGAAGAAAAGAGTGGTCATCGTTAGGTATAATTTTGGTTGTAGATGTTGTCTAGGTTGTACCTCAATAAGCAATGTGGCTTGCTTAGTCTGACCGGTTTATGATTTTCCGAAGTTTCCGGGCACCCCAGGCAATCCATCCCTGGACACATTGATTAAGTTAAGGATGCAACCATGTGAGTAATGATTTTCTACTAACCTCCCGTTGGGATACATGCTTTACTTGAGGTGGGGGTGCAGGCGGGTTTCATCATGATGCTGGGTCGGACCTCTATTTAAATCCTCAGATGTTCCCTCCGGTCTAGATCTTTCACCCTTCCCTGAGTCAATGTCTTTATAGGAGTCTGTCTCCGTGGTGGCCGTGCTATCTCCGTTGCCAATCTCAAGCGTCTTTGTGGCTCTCCATTGTACTGTAGAAGTATTTGCCTCCTGACAAATGGCACCCTCCTCTGGTTTAGATGGGTGCATTGTAAGTTGAGGCAGGGTTACGATGCCGATTTGATGCTTGATTCGATCTTCATCTCCACTCTTACTTCCCTCTGGCCTCAAGGACACCTGGTAGTCAGTACCTTGGGCTGTGTCACTGGCATTGCTATTTCGGAGCACATCTGCCATTACTATCCATCTACCCACAGAAGGCTTTTCTTCAGAAAAAGCACCCACCCCTAGCAGAGCGATCTGCTCTACATGCTGGGGTGTGACTGTATGTGGATTCTCATCATGACGCCTGGAAGTTTTCCTTGACCTTGATCCGATTGCATCCACAGTGTCTTTGTCATGGTCAGTCACGGGAATACAAGCATCTTTGGCTGGACTACTGGTATCTTCAAGCAATCGCCGGGCTGTTTGTTGCCTACCAAACACATTCTCCTTCTGTTCTGTATTTTGAGAACGCGAAATCGTTCTGGCTCTGAATATGCAGTCCTCTTCACCATCAAAGCCAACTCGGTCTTGGAAAAATGCCTTCAAAGCTTTGCGGCCGCGTGCATCTTGCCAGAGGCTTATGGCTCTCCATAACATCAAGGATCCATTCTCTTCTGTATACTCTGGAGGTAAGCAATTTTTCTTCGAAATGAGAATAACTGTACTTTTTAGAAGAAAATCATCTCCTTTCTCCAAGTTCCAAACATTCTTCAAATATTCAAACCCACCCTGGATCTCCGTCGGTGGCGGTACGTCGATTATGATTCTATTTCTGAGGCTACGGAGAGCCCAGATCTCCCAATGCTGGGCATCATCTACTAAGCCTTTTTCCAAAGCCTTCTCCATGGCTTTTTCAAAGGTGTTTGTCATATCGAGAACTTCGACGTCCTCCCACTTCACGCGTCCAAGCCGGAAGCCCGCGTAGTAGTGCGACATAAGAGCAAAAGACTTGAACTCGCTGTCTGGATTGGTTGTAAGGTACCATATTAGGCTGCACAGGGATCCTGCACGAAGAAACGTAAAGAAGCTAGATTACCAAGTATCAATGAAGATGAGAATGCCAAAGTAAACCTGATGCAATGACACATACGATACTCATCGTATGGCTCAAGTTCACCATCTATCTTTTGGGTCTTCAAGGTGAGACTAATTGTCTTGCGGCTCTGTACCAACGATCGTACATGAGTAATTTCCTTGACCTAAGTAATAGTCATCCCACGTTAGCCTCAGACATGTTCTATAGTAATAGGCGCGGTGAAACATGCCTTCAATTCCATCTTTGTCCGAATGTGTTCATATTTGCCATCTTTGCCTCCAGCTTGATGTAAGCGACCTACATATTTCTGTACGCGGTCGTGCAACTGCCAATAATAATAATGAGTTGCTATGATTCAGTTCTACTTCAGGATGAGGACTACATTTGGATCATCTCCAAAAGTCTCAAGGCAAATGTCCTCGAATTTATCCAATGATTTCCGAAACTCAGTATCTTTTTTCTCGGTAGCATTGTTCCCAGCATCTGTAGCAATTTGTGTAAACCTACCAGCTCGCAAGTAAGGCAGGTATCCATTAATATACTTTAGGAGGATACATTACCTTGAGTAGAGGTCGTGGATTGAAGGGTTCTCAGCCCGACTACTATCTGCACATAGTCTCTCCATGTCCCTGCAACACTCAATCAACAAGCAGTACCTGCTAAAATACTGCCGTGGAAGACGGCGGATTCTGGCTACCGACTCGACTATCATAAAGTTATAGGGAGCGTAAAAACAGAGAAGGGAAACAAGGATTGTAGTGAGAGGTTCCAGTATATACGTTGGTTCGGAGCTGCCTGTTCGGACTGTCCTCCTACAATGTGAGGTTTAGGCCCATGCTACTGATCATCCACCAGCGGCTTTGGGATTGCTTCGCGTGAAACATTTTCACTAACATGTGTACTTCAATTGTTTTGCACGTTGCAACCATCTGACAACAATATTGTATGGACATTTCCAGGCGCTTACCAGTCTTGACGAATAATGCCACCTCCACGTGAAGTGATTGAAACTTCACCTTGCAAGATGTGCGAGTTGACAACAAGTTTTGCAACCCGTAGAGCACGGCATTGCACCATTCAACCGATCATTTGGGAGTTTTGAGTAAGTGACCACTGGCAGAAAATTGAATGGCAGCGTCGTTGAAGAGTTATAACTGGCGAGAACAGCCGTGAATAAGACCCGAAAGACTGACTTTGAACAGTTGAGTTCCAACTTGTGTCGCAGTACCGCCAGTTGCATTATCATTCAAGTTATAAAGTCTCTCGCCTTATGGGGAATACTACAAGAATACTACGGAGTTTCTCTGAAATTGCAACTGTCCTTGGAGAGGAAATTGCTGAAACGCTGGAAGCTACCGTCCAGCACTGTGCTGCGGCTCCCCCTTCACTGCGAGTAGATTGAAATTAAGCAGGATCGATTGCCCTATGCCCTGTGTTCCCCTTAGCCCTGAATGATCGATTTGACAATGGGCCTTTGTGGACGCTATGAAAAGCGATTAGTTCTCACCGATTGCGCGCCAGACGTCAAACGATACTGAGGCGATAGTGCTGATGCAAGGGCAGGACAGGAAGGTTTAAAAGCAAATGCCACGAATAACAGATTCAGTTCGCGATGGCGCCTCCACCTGCACAACCGTTCTCCCTATTCAAGACACTGACTTCCTCGAAAGCTCCCCAGGACTATCCAGTCGCGGAACTCATCAAGCGGCTTCTACTCGTCGTGGGTCATGAGATATGCTCACCTCTGTACAGCCGGAATATTCTCTCGTCGTATCAAGTTGTGTCCACAGCACGCGACATTTTGGATCACATCCAGCAGATAACCATAGCTGAGGACAGCAGTGAAAGCGACGCATGGGCTAGCTTTGAGCAGTACATTGAGCTTATTGAGCCCACAGAAACGCGGGTACCATCTATCATGTAACCTAGCATCACTCTCAATTTTCAATTTCTTTTTCAGTTTGCTGTTGGAACTTCTACCTGTGGCCGAAAAAGAAACCAGTCGGCAACACGAACCGGATGACAGCAACGGAGTAGACGGCTATGTTGCTTGGGTCGGCAACTGGCAAACGACTCGGGATGCAGTCAAGACAGCACTAACTGGTCTTACCAATATTATTACCGCTCAGCACGTCAGTATAAAGGTAACCTTTATTCACACAGGATGATTTTTTGCGCGCCCAAAATAGTTCCCTCCCACAGTTGGACATCCAAACCTTGAGGCAGCAGGACGACAAATCGTATATCCAGACACTGTTCATACCTGATGAGCTCGCACAGTTCAGACGCAGCCAGAAGGTCGGAACCTTACCTTCAGAAATCCTCAAGTCATTCAAGAGGATTGATATACGATATGACAATGAGGTAGTAGTTACCTGGGTTACTGGCACCTCAACAACGTGCTCACTTTTTTTGCCTTATCATAGACCACTGTGGTTTGGTACACAAAGCTAGCGATGATGTTAAACGCAGTTTACAGGCTCGCCAGTAAGAAGATCTCCGGGGGACAGGATGACGCTGTTCCAATCTTTCAGCGTCGCCTGACAAAACATACCGAAAATTTGGACCTCAGCGAAGGAGTGAGTTATCGCTTCACATTTTCAAGTACGCAGTATTGATGCTGTCCTAGTCTAGTTGACGCAGTTCAGCAACTTGTTGTCAATGAAAAGCTCGAGGTCTCTTATGTGGAGTTGAAATGGAAGGCCCTTGTTGACGCACTAAAGGTGACTAAGTATTCTGTATTTTGCTCATGGTAAGATGCTCACGAAAGGTTCCGGTGCCAATTAGGAAATAAGTCCTATCACGCCGCCTAATTACGCAGAAATCGTGAAACTCATCCGGGACATCCGTCGGCCATTTTATGGACAAGCAGTTGCCTTGGTCAAGCTCTTCCGAGTTCTAGCCACCCACTTCGGCCGTAAAGAGAACTGTACAAATCCGGAAATGTTGAGCTCCTTGCAAGCGTCAGTACCGAACTTTTGCCACAAGTCAGAGATAAAATTGATTTTATTTTCAGTGCGATGGAAGAGCTGAAAAAGAGCCTTGAGAGTGCCAGTACAAAAATCGCAACTGCGATCATGGCCACTGACCTCCCGGACGATACGAGGGCTGAGATTGAAGCACAGTTTGGGCAAGCAGAAAAAGTTCTTGAAGAGTGTTTTTGAAAGCTTCAAGGTAGGTCGGGCCTTTGCGTCTACCCCAGATTGACGTTGATGCAACACTGGCAGCCTGAGTCGGAAGAATTAACCAAATGGCAAACGCAGATCAGTCAAGCAAAAGCTGCTGACAAAAAGCGTGTGGAGGAGTTCAAGACTAGGATTCAATCCAAGACAGTAAGAAACCTGTGTTCTCCAAAGCTGCATTCGACTAACTTGGTGCTAGTACGTGGATTCACCCGGCAGCGACTCCACGACTATCGAAGTTCTTGTTCAGCAGTCAGCAAATGCAAACCCTAGTTCTTTCACATGTAAGTATTCAATAATCATAATCGAGATACACCGTTAAACTCGCGATTATGATAGACACAGTGAAGACGGATATGCGAATGAGTGCGCTGCTTTGGAGGGTAGCACAGGACAATCCACAAGCCATTGCCAAAGCCACCTTCAAGAGTTTTCAGGAGCCGAAGAAGGTAATTGGGATGGATGGGCAAGTGAAAACGGTGGGTGCTCAGGTGAAACTTGAGCTTTTTTGAGTTTTCTATCAGTCTTCGGAGCGGAATCAGGACCCGGTGAACTGGAAGCTCGCTGATTGCTATATATGATATTTCTTTGTTTTGATTAGTCAAGAATCCTCTATATGATGGAACGGAAATAGCAAGTTGTGCGCTTAGCCCCACCTCAAAAAATTTGGAGAGTCATCCCAGTTTAGGAAAGCCATCTGTGGAGTCATTAAGAAAGGTCTTGAAAGTTCATATAGGTTGTATTGTAAGCCTGCCGTGGCTTACCACACTTGAACCGCCAAGATGTGCTTATATACAATCCAGAGGCTGAACACATAGTTTGTGTTTATACTGCCGTTTTGGCGTAACGGTCAAAGCTGCTGGATTGTGACAAAGACCCACTTACATGTATGAAGCTCCATCGGGCGAAGGAAAGTCTTCGTTGAAAGTCTCCAGGATCCTGTTAAAAGCTGGTTCGAGCGCGCTACACGAGTAAAAAATTCAAGAGCAAGCTCAGCGCTGGGAAAGACAGCCGGCCAAGCAAGAACACGTATGGATTTCAAGAGCGAACTGAGCAAGAACTGAGCAAAACACAGCGACAGCGAGACGTCAAAAAAGCAAAAGGCGCCGGATGAGTAACGATTGAAATATGTCACGCCGGCGTCAAAATGTTTGACCAGACTTTCCGCTACGACTTGGCTACGACACTCTGGTCACCAACTTATGTCTGCTCTTCTGGCCTAGTTAAATGCCCAATAACTTCATTTGTATTCGCTTATAATCCCTATCTGTTTGCTCGGTTGAACACACAAACTAATAGTAAACACAGGATGGCTTACATCGTTTTTCGCAGATTTGGTGGTTTGTAAAGCGTTGACGCACTCATGTATCGCTCTTTCGTGTTTGAAGATTCCTCTCATCCAGTCTCATATCCTCTCTCCCCCGAGATTCGATTCGATTCTTTAAGGCCTTATTCGCCCCAAATTCTCTCCTACCACTTCCATTCCAACGAGGCTCTCCCTCATTGGGATGCAGATATGGCGCTCTATCCACTATTCTCCCGCCATAACCTCAAATATTTAGCCCGCAGCCCATCCATTACCAACCTGGGTTGTTGCTGCAGCCAACGCGTTTCACCGAGCCCCATCACGTCAGAGGAGAGAAAGGAAGGAAAATCGGCTCAGAGCTTGGAAAGGAAAAAGTATTCGATTCTTTTAAGACCAATAAAGGTGTGTATATACACTTGCTGCTACTCAGAACCATTGCTCAAAGTTACCTATAGTTGACCATTCATGTATTCACCCAACGTAAACGAATGAACCCAGATCCTCTTTATTCGGCACTACAAACTATCATAAAGGAACGCTAGATGACTTACACGTATGTGCACCATCTGAATTTGGTTGTTTCTCGAACTGTTTCGTCTCGTCTTCGAGTCGAATTACGCTTCCTTTTCGCCATTCTTTTTACTTTACTCTCCCTCTTCGAATTGTTTGAACCAAATTCACTCGTGTTGCTTACTGACTCTCTTCCTAGTCTAGGAGAAACGGTACAACACCAGTCGCAGACCGCCTTCCCACTCAACCCACCAACACGCACTTCCTCACTTTCGTAGCATTCGCATCTGGCCGAGAGCAAGACGCTGTTCTCGGCGTTTCCGTCCCTCCATGTAATTATCACTGGCGGCCTCGATGGCATCTTACATTTTGACTCGGAGTATACCCACCACTATCCAGCACGACCGTTAGCTCCAATAGTGGTTTAACTCATGATATCCTGAAAAGTTTTTTGCGCGCGGAAGACTACTGTCTACCACTGCTTCTGATATATCTATATCTTCTCTCGAGGGGACAAAATCAAAATTCGAATGAGGAGATCTCCGATCAGAGCTCAGCGGCGAAGATTTTCGCGGTGATTAGTTCTCATGGAAGGACGAAGAGAGGAGTGGGAATGAGAATGAGATTGGGCAGTGTCCTGTGAGTTTGCTCGGAAGTTGTTGGTTTGTTTCATGCACGTACTTTTGTCGTCGAACTCGGATATATTTCAATTCGACTCTCCACTACGTACGAAGAGAGAACAAAGCGATAGATTGGAAGTAACGAGTAAGACAAATGTACGAGCTGAACAAACTCTCACCCACTCGTCTCATCCGAAATAGGCGTAAATAGGAGACCGCCTTACCAAAATAACATACACAGCATCTAGCCCTCCCGCCAAAGACTCAAAGGTCGATAACTCCGGAAGGATTAATGGGTCCACGGTAACTCCAAACTTCCCTTCAGAACACTTCCCTCTACGTGGCTTGGCAACGTCTCCATTGATACAGTTTTAAACACTGTCATCATATCCGGGACGAGAACCTATATATGGGTATTTTTTCCCTGGTGCCATCGGCCAACCATCGTTGTTTTTTTTGGTTTGTTGAACAGCGCCATTCCTTTTCTACTCTCGTACTAAATGAAGCCTGGAGCTCATGTCCATTACTATCTAGAGTCACAAGCCGCAGCAGCAGCAACAAATGGTATTGTTTTCTCTCACTACTACACCTTGGCAAAAAAACGCAGTCGATGACGTTTTCAGCACCACGACTTACTTGCGATCCCGATACAGAGCTCCACCAGTCTTTTTATTGGAGGATATAAAGTCTACGGTGCGTACATACTTCTGCATTAACTATCACTGTACTCTTTCGCCTCACTTCTGACATCTCGTTGTCCCTCTCTTCCGTGTCATAACTCTACAGCCTACATTTTACACTCTACGCCATAATGCCTGAGAGCCCATCATCTGGCGCTACCCCTGATACCCCAACCCTTGGTTCTGCGGAGCGTGCTCATGGCGTCATGATGTTCTTTCGCGTTCGGAGTCTTGTATGTACTCTCTTCCAATTGCACCTATCCAAAATACTGACCGAATATTTTCCGAATCTAGCGTACCGGCTTCGTACGCTTCGTCCTTTGTCCTGTCCTTCCAAAGCTAATTCTAAATCCATGACATCATAGAGCTATCCTCACTCGCTACCTTCGCCGCTTGCCCTCTTCCGGACCGAAGCTTTGGTTCTTCCCCGTTCATCTCCTCCTGAATGTCCTCGCCCTCGCGTTTTTCCTTGTCGGTTTCACAATCGCGATATTTATCTCGGGCGACGAACAATTTCAATCTGCGCATAAGGTGGCTTCGGAACTGTTCATCTTGTACGTCGACTGATATTTGATATAGAGGATCGGGCTTGCGTTGGCCATCCTGTTCCTTCTGCAAGCTTTAGGTGGCTTGACAATAGCCATGATTCACCATCGTTATCCCACCCAACGTCGTGATCACCCCCTCATTGACCGGCCCCAGTGAGTACTGTGAAGTTACCGCTTGTTGTCAGCGAAGATAACTTTTTTTTTTCCAGCTGGCTCCTTGGTTGGGTAATTCTCCTCTTGGGCTTCGCGAATAGTATGTCTTCCTCTCCCTAGGCTCATACTTTATGCTTATCACTCGATCTTTTAGTTCCAGTGGGGCTGTACATCTCCGGCGGTACAAACTCGTACGTTTACTCCAAATCCCTCAGTCCTTCCAACGCTAATCATCCACGGCATTTGCCATTGATAGACGGTTTCCAAACCTCCAAGACAGTCCATATTCTTGCTTTCGTTTGGATAGGTGCCCTCTGTATCGGCATAGCCGCTAGTAAGTCTAATAACCTCAGTGTTGAAACCGTTCCACAACTCTGATTACAAATTTTAGTGGAAGGCATGTACAGGTGGAGCTCACGCCACGGGAATGAGAATTGGCGTAACCCTGCAGGCGAGGACAATTTGCAGGAAGGTAAACCCATGAATAGGAACAGCGTTGGAAACGGAACGGTTGGGACAGGCGGTCGTACGATTGAATGATTGAGCGGTGGAGATGCAACGGATAATGTAAGATATAGAAGCCTAATTATAAGTGTAATAATACTAGCGAGTCGTTGACATCGTTTCAGATGAAGGACAGATGTATACTATTGCTTTTGTTCCATGCTTGTATTGATACTAATACAATGTTCTGATGCTCTTTTCTTTGAGTTATTTAAGTTCGCTAATTCGACGATCTCAGTCAAGAATCACTAAACCAATATAGGACCAATATAGGATGCACTGAATGAAGGTCCTGCCATATATTTCGTAGTACTTGAGGCATTTCACAGTGACAGCGAAGGACACGGGTGAATGCAGAGTGAGCCACTTGTCAATAAGCGCACTGAGGCTTCAGGCGGTTAGGAGTCTTCACATCTTTGTCTCAGATTAGAATGAGCTCTGGTTCCAACTGTACATGTTGGATATCAACAAATATCAGCATCGTGATTGTGATTGATCAAGCTCTTACTATCTCACACTCATTATTGACGTGTACTTACACATACTTCTCCCCTACCACTTCTGGTTGACTCCTGGACCAGCATATAAGGAGTAGCTAGATGTATGCTACCTCATATGATTGCCCCTCTCTCTAAGCTGTAGAGGGCAAACAGAATATATTGTGCTTTTATCTTTGTCCTGCTAGATATTATCACAAGTGGTAGTATCTTGTTTCTTTTTTATTATCCAACAGATCCAACTGACATTGAATAGTGGCATTCGGGGTTGTCAATGAATTAAGCATAGTTCGGAAGCTGGTAGTACTTAGTCCCATTCCGGTTGTACATGTCCGGCAATTTGCAAATGCGAACCGAGTGAAGATGCGGGGCGTAATTGAAGATTGGTCCCTATTGTCCTTTTATCGCCTCGCACATCAGATCTCCACCCTGTGAGGGGAGAGGGAGAGCCCCCTACCCAAATAGTTCAGCGAAGATGCGAGCTTAGGTTCGCCAGCTGGGATGCCCTATTGAGCTAGGACATACTTAATTAGATTGCGGATCTGGATTTGCACCTTCGAAACTTATATCAATGATATTACTGCATCAGGAAAAAGTTCCTAAAGCCCAGGTTCCCCAGAGACACCCCCCTAATTCTGGGCAACCTGAGGTAACCTGGGATACCCAGGCTCCCCCAGGTCATCCCAGGTCAGCCCCAGGGCAGCCCAGGACAACCTGGGGAGCCCTGGGTATCCCGGGCTGCCTCAGGTTGCCCCAGGTTGCCTAGGATTGGGGGTGGGGGGTGTCTCTGGGGAGCCTGGGCTTTAGGACTTTTTCCTGATGTGGCAAATCCTTTTGCATCGGACTCCAGTACCTGCTCCCACAGGTCCCAGGTCGTGTTTATCTTGCACCGGTCACTGTGCGATCGAACCTGGCTTACTCCGACCTAGACCTATGTCCATCCCTATCTAAGACATACCACCTGCAATCACTTATATATGCACACATCTGGATTCTGTATGGATCATCAGTTTATAATGTCTCCCTAGTGGAGGCCCAGGAGACTAGCACTTGCTTGTTCTGGGTTCATCTGTCAGATTACTTATTTCCATCTCAGACTCTTCAGACTCTCCTTGTGGATCAGAATTGATGTTTAGACTGTCAAACATGGGGTGCGCACTATATACTACAGTAATCAATTTGCTCTCCCAAGTTCAAACGTGAACGCTTTAAATTCACATGTTTCTGCACAACTCTGATGTCCACTTTGACTTTTGGAATGCTTCTGTAAGTATGTTTGGATTAGCTATTGACAAGACAGCAATTATAGCCTTACATCCTCAGTTATTGGCAGAATTGCAAGGGTAGAATAACCACTTGCAGAAAATTGGATACTATAAGTGTAATTGCATCAGTACAAGAATAAACAAAGATACACTTTACCATACCTTTTGTCATTGAACAATCTCTCACCCTTATTTTTAAGACTGGGATAGGCCATTACTGCTGTACATGGGAGAGATAACAGCACAAATTTCATGACAGATGGAATATGCATGGCTCGATATTTTCAGTGTTCAAGCTTTAGTGTCTTTTAAATGTGATTGTTAATCACATGTCAAGTCCGGGTCAGGTATACCACAGTGGTGTACTAGGAACTGCCACTGATTCTGGTACCTGGCATGGCGGGGGTCAGGTAAACAGTGGTGTACAAGGAACTGCCACTAATACTGGTACCTGGCCAGGGCAGTGTTTCAGTCACATGGCAGTGTTGCAGACATATCTCAGCCAGTTCTTAACCAAACTGGATGACCTTGGGCTCATAATTTTCGCGCTTACCAGCTCTACACCATCGTAAGTTTTACCCGGCGTCAGACCCGAGCGACACACTATAACCAGCTAGATGCACGGGTGTGCACTTAATCTCACTGGACCAAGTGCAGGATAATTCTTTTTGGCAGCCCCATTGGCAACCCCGCAACCCCGCAACCCCTTTGCTATTGAGCAACCCCACTGCCAATGGCCGGATGGGTCCCGCATCACAAATGATGCGAGATCTGATCAATTTCGCGCTCCCAGCTCGAGTAAGCGCCATAAATCCTTGCTGTCAAATAGACACAACTTCAAGGGGCAAGGACCGTGGTAGGGACTGCCATGGATTGTAACCACCATATCATTGCGGATAGATATGGGATGGCTATCTTTCCACGGTTACGGGACAATCACAGTTATCCGTGGTTTGTCTCGGGATCTTTACTGTATATAGAATAAATTTGTTTATTGCTTTCTGAATCACCATTCTGAGTCTGGCATGAATGGTCAACTCCCCCAGTACACGCTTGTTAACCCACAGCCATACATGGCCTTGGTTATTGACTCTTTTGGCCTCTGATACCCATCCTGTCGTATATTGCCGATGTGGCAACTCCGGAGATTAGTTAGCCGGATCAGTATGTTTGTATGTCCGTATACTTACTCATCGTATTAGCAATATTACAAAACTGAATTGATTATTTCAGTGGTCTTTTCGGCTTGAGGGAAAAGACAATTGTAATTGAATAATTACGCACATGGGAAAAACCAACTGAACTCCAACTTTTCGCAACTCAAGATATGAGAAAATTTAATTGTCTTTTCAACTACCTGGATTTAAGAACATTCTGTAACTTATTTGATAGCATATATTTGTCTAAATTCAGTTAATCTTTCAGTTTTGTAAAATGATATACCAAAATGGGAGATTTCACACGAGTTATCTATTCTATTGAATACACAAATTTCAGTAACAAATTCTATATATGTGAAAGTTCCGCCGAGATGTCAAGAATCGGATTGCATTTCTGCCGAGCAGAATTTTTTACCCTTCTGGTGTGATAACCGTACGGATTTTTTCATATGGTACTCAAGCTCCGCCCCCGGGAACCTCTCGGGAAATCCCTGACTGTCCCTAGACCGTGGCAGTTGAATTGCAACTGCGTTTGATGCAGTTGAAAGGTGTTGCCCTGGGCAGTTGCCGGCAGAGTATATAATCGGTTCTTCAATTGAGTTGTTGGATATGAAGCGCCCGGAAGGCGCTCTTTTACATTCTTAGCGTTTCTCTGAGGCATCGCTCTTGTCCTATTGGGCTACTGGTGTGTCTCAGGAGACACAGAGTTTTTGCAGGATTCAACAGCAGATTGTCTTCATTGCCCTTATGCACTTAAGTACCTAGTCTCTGGTACTTCCGCTCTGGTCACTCTGACAGACTGGCATAATTGATCTCAATCTCATGGATGTAGATCATCTAGTGCTTGTGGTAGCGAGGCACACAATCTTCCTGTGAGGTGACTGGTACTACTGTCTTGGGTGGTTCGGAGCTAGCTAAGATACAATGAATGCCTTGATGAATGCGATGGTCCTCATATCCCATGAGGCTCTCCTAACAGCTCTACAGAAATGGATGTATGTGCCCTAGCCTCCAGATGCACTGCCTGTACCTTGCCAATCCGCCGTATATTGACAATTTGACATTGGCAACATCTGAAGTACAATTAATGTGACGACTCTGCGACTTCTAATTATTACCTTGTATGCTATATATCATGTCTCTGGCCGTGCAAGGCAGTCCTTTAAAACTCATACTAATATCGCTAGGCATACGCCCGTCACCTCCACGAAAAGTCAGCATATCGCGGCAACCATTCCCGTTCCTAAACACGACCACCGTGGCATTGTTTCTTTCATTCGCAGCAAAGACGTTCCGGGCTGCAGATGGAAGTCCCATTAGGCTACCTCGAAGGATAGGGGTATTCTTTCTTCCTCTCGTTTTCTTTATTCATTTTACAGTTACAAGTATATTCCTTTATATTCCTCATTCATTCATTCTAGCACACTACGACGAGTACTGACTACTTAGCACCCCAGTTGTTCACTCGAGTGTTCCTGGGGTGCGTATTCATCTTACTTGTAGAACCAGTTCACTGATAGCCTGTAGGCTTTCATTTCTAAGACACGTTATTAATTAGTCTTACAGGTACGATTCATATACTAATAAAAGAGTTGTTCACTTAACGTGTTCCTTGGATACATTATTAACTAGTCTTACACTTGCCTCGGGGCCTTTCCTTATTTACAAATGCGGAATAACTGAATAGAACTCAAAAGTACTGAGGCGAGGTACCAGGTACTAGTACATGCCGCCACCGGCATTTCTTGTTTTGGGAACAGACCCTTCTCGGTCTCAATAGAAATCAAGGGATGTCAGACTAGTGGAGCGGAAGGAAACTAAGATGATAATAGATATAATGATCTTGTCCAGCTGTCAAAAGCCTTCGCTGTTGGAATTTGTGATATCCAAGCGCCTTGTGTACCAATGGCTAATATGGAGTGTCATAATGTGTGATAAATACTGCATTGACTTGAATGTAGGGCAGAATTGCTATACAGAGAGTCGTTGACTGTGCATGGCAAATTCCCTTATGTAGCGTAGTATACAATTGTAGGGTACCTGGGTATATAAGTATATAGTTCTGTGTAGCGAGAACTGTCGACCCAGGGCTTTACCCATCTCTACCCTCTAGTGTGATATTGTCTCCACATTTGGAGGAGGTGGCATTTGAATTTTCTTACAACAACATTCGCTACCAAGTCAAGGTGGGGAACCACCAAGGTCTCAAGACAATAATTTGCTATTTTAATCTTTAATTAAAAGGTGCCTTAACAAGCTACATCCAATTCCAAATCCAATTCTCACACGGAGTTTTTCATCCAAACTTGATGTGCAAAAGTCCATTATGACTCCAAAAGAGGTGGAAGAAGTTACACATATTGGCCAAGTACTATGGGGAAATGCTGCTCAGACGATATTACAATCTGTTCTCTATGGTGAAATTATTGCCTGATGTTTCAAGAAAAGACCTTACTTGTCAATACTTTAGGCATTTATTGCTCAAGTGTTGCAATTAGCATTTGTCTATACTCGTGCGAGTTTAGATATAACACTCAGCACAAGTTTTGATTCAACTTTGTAGGAGCAAGAAGTGTACAAGTGGAGCAAAGAAAGCATCGACCTTTGTCCTTGTCGGCACATTTGTCCTCATGATACTGTATATCGCCAGTCAGCCTACAGTGAGTCTCATCCTCATCCACTATGGCCTTGTAGTCCCTCTTCCAGGAGGAATTCTGTCCCAAGCAGCAGCAGCAGATCGTCAGCTCCTGTTGAGACTTGGTCAGTTGATCACTATATGGTCACGCAACATCATAGTGAGTTGGGATGACACTGAGTACTGCCACCTGTTAACTTGAACCCAAAAGTCATTGATTGCAGATGCTGTCATTGCGTGGAGAGCTTCGGCGGTTTGGGTTGGTAATCAGGCTGTCAATTGGATATTGGTTGTTTTTTTGCTGGCGGATATAGGTGAGATTGATTTACAACCATTGGTTCCGTGGTTCCGTGCTGATGGGTCCGTATAAGCGGTCTCAGTAGTTGATATCATTGTAGACTCTCGATCAGACCTTTCAGCCAACAGCAATAGTAATTCAATTGTGACTCTTGATGGGATAGTTTTTGTGGTCTCATTGTCGGTGAATTTGGCCGCAACCTGTCTAATAGGCTTCCGGGCATGGTAAGTAGCGAACGTTCTCAATGAAGCTTAATTGGAGACTCTTGAAATTGCAGGACATATCGCAACTCAATGAGAGCGATTTCAATCAGAAGGAAAAAAAGCAGAGTAGAAGGCATTTTTCTTCTACTTGTGGAATCTGGGGCTATATATGCACTGCTTCAGGTCTGCTTCTCACATACAGAGTATAACTTGGTTCCACTAAATGAAATTTATCAGATAATTAACATAATAATCAGAGAATTGGATGTTAAGGAAGCAAACCTTTCACCTATTGGCTATGCTGGAGAGTCTGTTGAACAACTCAACATATATGCCGCAGTGAGGACCCTATTATTCTCTTTGTCAATACCTATTCCCCAATCATGCTTTTCAGGCTTTAAATCCAGTGGTAATTTTTATCCTGGTGCAAACTCAAGACGTGGATGAGCACAGTTTCCGGATTCCCACATTGAGCCAACAACTCTCCGGCACCCAGAGTAGGTTAGAAAGCACTTCTGCCGAAACTGAACAGTCTGGCCAAGCCAACCATCTCAGTGCCACTATGTCTGAATGAAAGGGAACAGATTGACTCCACTCGTTGATTTGAGGGCAGAAAGACAGCCTGCAAAGAGGGTGTGGAAATGAATGCGGAGGTACACCGAGACTTCAAGCGGTTTGGAGCCTTCACATCCTTCCCCAAGTTTGAAAGAGAGAAAGTGATCGCAATTACTAGCGATTAGTATCCTCAGCCAATACCACAAGGGTGATATCATAATTAAATCCATACTAATAGTGTTACAAATAAGTATTAAACAGTAAATAAAATATAGTTCAGTCAAGGGAGTTCCTCTCCCCATTTACCTGATACGCAAAAACCGCGGAAACAGCAAGGCATACCCCCATCGACGCCTCCTATCCAGGTGCCCCCAGCAACGTTTCTAAGATCGGAAGCATCCTTAAATACTGATATCCATCCATTCCCATGATATTGAAAGGCATCGGTGTCGCACCAACACGTTTGAAATGCTCCGATATCTTCCATAACGCTGGACGCAATGAGCCACACTGCATTAAAGATGGCAATAGTCTTGCCTGTGATACGCGTTATAACCGCCAGTCCCCTCAGACCGTGCATGCCTCGTTGATCCCGAACTTCGAGTCTTTGCATGACTTCATGCGAGATAAGATTAGAGAAGACGAGCATGAGCCATGATACGGTGGCAGCGATGCCATAGATGAGATAACCTCCTGAGCGGCAGCCAAGTCCAACGGCTGGTGTCCAGTACGCCACAAGGATAGCAGCCCCGGTGGTACCCCATTGGAGAAACAGAGCAACCAATGCGGCTTGAAACATGTGATGAATTATATGGAGATGTTGATGGAGAGTCGATAATGGTATGAAGGCTCTGAGCTCTGGTTCCAAGCGACATCGGATGGCGGCATCTCGGGCTGTCGATGGATCAAGCATAGCTGGAAATCCCATTCTCGAACCCTCGTTGTACGTGTCCAGCGAACGTGAACCAAGTGAAGATGCGGGCGTATTTAAAGATTGGTCCCTCTGTCCTTTCGTCGCCTCGTACATCAAATCCCCACCACGTGAGAGGAGGAGAGGGAGAGTCTTCCAAGTCGTTTGGCGAAAGCTTGGGAATGCCCTGTTGAGCGAGGACATAATCAGATTGCGAATCTCGATCTACACTGCCCTTGCGGCTCATATGGGGAAAGGGCACCTGCGAACCTGAACACACGCCCCTGGTGTGTAAAGAGGGAGTTTCCGATTGACTGGCGCCAGATGCGTGCCGCTGATGAATTGGTAGAAGAGGAAGTGTCTCTCGAAATGCACTAAAAGCTCCACTTCAAGCATCGGACAAGATATGCAGGTCAGCGTTTGGGCAGAGACCTGTCTGAGCCACATATTCAACTTTCCCTGTAATGTCGCGCTCTGGGATAAATTTGTGGTCTGTGAGAGCTTTCTTGATGGTCCCGACCTTGCACTGCGACCCTACACGAACATATCTAGAAATATGAGCTCAAGATATGAAGCTGTGCGAAGGAAATCCTACCCAAAGACGATTGGGAACCTGCAATTGAGATGATTTAGCTCTAAAGCAATTTAGACCTTACATCTCCTTACATCCAACTCCAGACTGTGCTAGATGCAAATTGATTACCGATGTTGGGGCTGCCCAAGTGAGTCATGGACTGCCGCTATGAATGAAATCAAGTACGCTAGAAAGGCGAACAGAACTATATATAAGTGTGTTAGTATCAGTATCGTACAATCGGCACTGATCAGATCATATACCTTGGGCAAGGAATGACTGCGTGAAGCCACGTCATGTATTGCGAAGATCCTTCTCCGCAGTTATCCAGAATTTCTGTTTACCATTATCATCATCCAGAATGATGAGACTGGCTAGTTCGCCAGCCCTCTGATTGGCACGCATAGGACATTGCTGGGTTTCCCGGAGAATAAATGCAGCTGCGTCGACTCGTTTGACCATATAACGGCAGCGTGAATTATGTTGGGCCGCTTCTGTAATTTTTCGGAATGCGATGGAGATGTATTGTCGATTGAAAGCTGTGAGTGCGATAGAGTACGCCGCAAGGGCCGGGCTTCCAATAGACAGGCAGGTGCTCAAGAAGTTTATGGAGCCATTCGCTTCGAAGGGTAGCTGGGCTATTAGGGCGAGCCAAGTTGACATAGTGAGCGCAGAAGAAGTAAAATCTACGCTCCCGCTTATAATAAGCGAGATTCATCTGAAGAACAGTATTGTGCTTACCTGTGTGAATACCCCGCAGCTCTGCTCGCAAGCTCTGTTCGATATGCCCCAGACGTCAGGTGGAAGACTGCCATTGGCAGGACAGGTAGGAGAAATTGCCTCTCCAAGGATATTGACGAGGCCTTCGGAGGTGCAATTGAACTTGCAGGCACATCCAGTTTGCCAGTCCGGCATGCTCACAGTGCTGAGAGAGGTACCCATAGCTGTGACGCTAGGCATCGTCGTCGATGACAAGAGGCATGGCCCATTTTATGTTAAGCAGGGAAACGGTGCAAACCCTAACCCCGAGTCTCATCCCTGCTCACCGTAACCTTAACAGCATTCGAGCCAGGCATAGAAGTTCACAGCATTACAAGGTTTTTACGCTTTTGGGCTTTAATTAATAAATGTTTAGTGGCCGGACGTCGCATCAGGTTGCATCAGGTTGCATCCTGCTGTATCGCGGACTTGGATTTGTTACTGGATTTGTAGCGCGTGCCTTTCCTGCCGATAGCATCTCAAATTATATCAAAGCGACCTAGGTAAAAAAACACTGCGATTTAGAAGTAGGAGCCTCTCTGAGGAAGCTGGAAGGCTGAGGAAGGATTGCTCACATTCGAGTAGGTAGGTCGCACGCGTAAGGAGTGAAGATTCTGAGCAAGTTTTCCACCGCACCCAGGCCCTCATTGTATCTCTACATGATTGATCCACTAGCTTCGCTGTACCAGAGACCGGTCCAGCCGCAAGAATTGAAGCAGGCATCAAATCTTTCACCTGTTACCATTGCCTTCGATTCGTTCTGTCATTTTAACCGACACTTGGCGGTTCATAGGATTAGGGGAAAGGTGCCGGCAAATTGTTATGCCTTAGGCCTTGAGCTCGACACAGAAGTGAGATGGCAATATGGATGCACCAACGAGTGAAGGTATGTTTATTTATCATCATCAATACTCTGAATTTTGGAACACTGTTGCTCAAGGATTTCTGATGAGCTGTTTGTTTAGTCTCGGTGCTGAGATGAACAAGACTCTGTATCTGTGTATCGTGGTCAATCTGTATCAATGGGTAGAATGGAAATTGGAATGTTGGAACATTGATGTCAGGCTGCAGTGAGCATTTTCCTCTTCATATACATCCAGTTCCATTCTCTCTTCGATTGGATTCCACTGCATCGTCGCTCACTAACCTCCTTTTCCTAGATTCATATCCTACCGCCTAGCACAAACTCTGCATGCAAACCTGGCCCTTTCACCTTTGATGTTGTAGCTTTTACAAAACTACCAATTCAATGCTGAACATTCAACATCCACTATGTTCTTTATTGGGGTAAATGGACTGAACACGGCTCTTCGGTCATTGAAGCCATAGATATGTCAAACATCCACCAAGTTTCGGTATTTTTAGGTCAAATACTATGAAAACTTACTTGTTTCATTACGCCCAACATTTACAGGATCGATAGAGGCGACAGAAAACTGGGAGTTCTGGGATATGTTGATAATAGCGACACCATTTCGGAGCAATTAAAATTCCCCGGAGCTTCTCGTCCTTCCATGCTGTATCTTGGACCCTTCCTGATACGACTACTCTGTGTAAGTGGGTCTTTGTCACAATCCAGCAGCTTTGACCGTTACACCAAAACGGCAGTATAAACACAAACTATGTGTTCAGCCTCTGGATTGTATATAAGCACATCTTGGCGGTTCAAGTGTGGTAAGCCACGGCAGGCTTACACCCTTCCCCACTCTCAGAGAAGTTTCCTTATATGGGCCGTCAAGGGTTACTCCGGTGGTGAGTGTTGGATATTTATCCTGGGCTGCTCAATCGAGGCTGTGGACAAACACATATATACAAATGATGTGTAACTACAACCCTTGATAACAATCTAATAGTAGTCTTGAACCGCCATCTCAGAGCCATCTCAGAGCCATCTAAGAGTCTAGGAGTCTTTATTAACCAACAGGTTATGGGCCCCGTGTCCACACTATACATCTAGGAGTTTTATTCATCATCTAGGAGCTTTACTTTTCACCCAATCACTCAATCTCACTCATTTCATCATCCCATCCCCAATCCCTTTTCAACGACTCATATTCATTCACTATGGCCACACTTTCAGCTCTTCTTAATCTTGGAAGGAACATTCCCCTACTTTCCACTACAAATGCTGATGACTGGAGCAACTGGAAAGAGGATGTTCTGCAAATGGTGCTTAGTGCAGATGGTCAGAGCGCCAAGATTGCCACAGGGTTGACTTCACGTCCATCAGAGGCTGCTGATGCCAAGGAATGGGATCGACTCAACTCACAGGCTGCGTCCATCATTAAATCCCTCACTAATCGAGACTGCCGAAACATCTACAAGGATAAGACAAATGCTTCCGAAATCTGGAGTGCACTTGTCTCCTATTTTGAAAAATCATCATTTTCCTCACGTTCAGCTACACGTGCTGCCTATCACCGCATTACGCATGATCCGCTTAAACCAACCAAAGTCTATCTTGATGCTTTGGATGATATGCGTGCTTGTCTTCAGGCACTACTCCCTTCCGGTGAAACAATCTCTGATAGTTATCACAAGGATATCATGCTTCAGAACCTTCATTCATCATTCGAGGCCTGGAAAACATCTCTTCTTGCCCAACCTACTGGCGAGCCCAATCTTAAAACCTGCCGCACTGTTCTTGAGAGTGCTATGGTTTCATTTGACCCTGAGAAGAGAGCCGATGAAATTTTAGATGGGATTAATAACCCGTCTGAACCATCCTCCCGTGTAGAGGCTGCTCATGCTTATGCTACAGCTTTCCGAAAGGGAAGTAAAGGAGGAAGTCGGAATGGATCTGGTACTAGGGAAAGTTTTAGTGGTAGAGGGGGAGGAAGAGGGGGAGCTTCCAATGGAAGCGGCCATGAAGATGGACAAGGATTTATAGACAGTCGCGGAAATCGCTGGTGTGATATGTCTATGGATGGCTGTCACCGTTGTGGAGGTATGTCGCACAAGGCTTCTAACTGTGTCAAGGACATGCCAGAGGAAGTCAAGCACTGGTGTCTTAACCGCACATATGACACTGCGCACATCACTCACAATCCTCCCAATAACATCTCTTCACATTTCATTGCTCCTATTGATACTTATGGTTTTTCTGCTCATCCTACTTGTCCACCCTTTGAAGAGGAGGAGTATATTGATTTTCATGCTTGATTATATTTATAGCTTAGGGGGAGCTCTCTTTGTTTCGCAGAGGGGGAGTGTTGGATATTTATCCTGGGCTGCTCAATCGAGGCTGTGGACAAACACATATATACAAATGATGTGTAACTACAACCCTTGATAACAATCTAATAGTAGTCTTGAACCGCCATCTCAGAGCCATCTCAGAGCCATCTAAGAGTCTAGGAGTCTTTATTAACCAACAGTGAGCAGAGCCTTGAATTGGACCTGCTCAAACCTTCTCTGACAGCTTGTCATGTGCGCTGCATTGCAAAGCAAGCGAATGCCAGAGATAGGGAATGAACTGCCTGTAGAACCAGCGGTCAGTCAACACAAGGTCGACAGCATACTCACCTGAGAGTGTAAGGATGTTACAGGAGTTGTAAGAGTGCTTGTTGAGAGCAGAACAAGTGTCCAGACGAATAGTAGGATTCTTGGTTATTGTTACAGGAAAATATCTACAGTATTTATACTACAGAATATAATAAACCCTATAACAATGTATGAGTCTACTTGAGTCGTACTGCTAAACATAGTGCATATACATGTGCATAATGTACCCTAGAAGATGGAGTCCGTATGGTAATTCTATAGGTATTGTTCATAGGTACTGCAAGGCAGCGTACAAGCTATGTATCATAAGACTAATAGCGAATGGCATAATTGACTACATCTATACAAACCTGCGTAGAGGCTGCGTCTAGTGTTTGAGGGTGAGTTTCAACATAGCATATATCGACAGTTCATCGATCATATAGCAAGTGCGTCTAGTCGACTCACATCACTGATTAGATACGACTCATAAGCGGTAATCTAGTTTCAACACTCCCCCTCGCTAAGAATTGTAGCTAAGAAGTATAATTTTTATCGACTTTAAACCAGTTAAAGAGAATTCCTAGACTGTTACGGAATTTCTGAAACTTGACAAGTGCAAGGTTCTTCGTGAGAAGATCTGCGACATTATCATCTGTAGGAACATAGAAGAGTTCTATTTCTTTTGATTCGATGCGTTCTCTGATATAATGATATCATATATCAATATGCTTGGTTCTTCTTTCTTGTACAGGATTAGATCCCAGAAAGATTGATCCTTGATTATCACCACATAAGGGCAATACAGCGATAGTAATTCCGATCTCAGAAAAGAGAGACTTAAGCCACATGAGTTGTCTACACGAATCAGATAAAGCCATATATTCAGCTTCAGTCGATGAAAGAGCAACTGTTTTCTGTTTGTGAGAAGTCCAGCAGATTGGACCTGTGGCAAGTTTGATAATCATCCCAGTATGGGATTTTCGATCATCTGGATCTGACGCCCAGTCAGAATCACAATAGGCTAAGAAGCCATGGTCAGATCTACCATCAAAGACAAGTACGTAAGTAGAAGTCCCAATTAAGTAGCGCACAATGTAAAGTGCTTTGGCCAGGTGGTCTGGATTTGGATTCGCCGAATACTGTGAGAGTTTTATAACGGCATAAGCAATGTCGGGTCGGGTGCCTAGCATCAGATACAATAAAGATCCAATTACACTTTGAAAGCGTTGTCTAAGTTTGGCATCTACATGACCAGTGTTTGCACGAGGAACCCAGGATGAAGGTAATGGGGTTGGGGTGGCTTTGGCGTTAGTCAATCCAAAACGTTCTATGACCTTTCGAAGATAAGGTTGTTGGTCAAGTGTTAAGACACCTTTGGAACGGTCCTGTGTAATCCGCATTCCAAGGAACTCAGTTGGTTCTCCTAGATCACGACATTCCCATAATTTCATAAACTCGTTTTTCTTTTTAAGAACAAGATCTTTGTCCTTGCCTGATGATGGCAGTTACGGTTTTGCCATTTGATTTAAAGACGTATACACCAGCATCTGAAGAGCAGCGATGATGGCAGTTACGGTTTTGCCATTTGATTTAAAGACGTATACACCAGCATCTGAAGAGCAGCGCTTAAATCCCAATTTTCCCATGGAGGCGTTACATTCCTTCCACCAGGATAAGCTAGCTTGTTTCAGTCTGTATAATGCACGATGTAACCGCCATACTTTCGGTGTGCCTTCTTTAATGAAGTCTTTAGGTTGTTCCATGTAGATCTCTTCATCTAGCTTGCCATAAAGAAAAGCCTGTTTGACATCAAGAGCCTGGATTTCCCAGTCCTCTAATGCGGCTAAAGCTAGGAGAGTTCGTACAGTTTCAAACCGGGCGACCGGTGAGAACAACTCATTATAATCCACACCTTCTACTTGTGAAAAACCTTTTGCTACGAGTCGGGCTTTATAGCGACCATCAGATTTTTTAGTAAAAACCCATCGACAACGGATAGGTTTGCGACCTTTTGGTAGATCAACTACTTCAAAGACATTTCGTTTCTTCAAACCATCGATCTCATCTTTGCATGCTTGATCCCATTTCTTTCTTTCAGCAGATGGTAAATGACAATATGATGTTGGAGAAATCCAATTATCAGGATTATTCCTAGCGGCTTCGTGTTTAGCCGGTATCATTTCACTGTCAAGATCTGTGATAAAAGATGATTCTTCTAGAGAATCGGAGATTGCTTGCGAAAGAAGGTATTTTTGTAATTCAACTCCCCCTTCCTGAGCTAGCTTAGTCAGAAGTGCTTCCTCTTCTATGTCAGAATCCGGAGTAGCGCCTGGAGGTGGCGGTGTGACCATACGGTCATCAGGATTCAATGGACGTCGTGGTGGAACCGGTGGCGGAACTTGATCAGGAACTATATTCATCAGGAAAAGCTGTTTTTGCCTAGGTGACCTCAGAGTGGCCTAAAGCAAACTAGGTGACCTATGAATCCTATGGCATCCTAGGAATTTGGGCTCATCCCTTGCCAGTCAAGGCTCTTGAGGATTCCATAGGGTATCCTAGGCAAACCCAGGGCAAGCCTAGGTTTGCCCAGGTTTGCCCAAGTGTTCCCCAGGTGTTCCCCAGGAGCACCTGGGCAAACCTGGGCAGACCTAGGCTTGCCTAGGGAATCCTCAAGAGCCTTGACTGGCAAGGGACGAGCCCAAATTCCTAGGATGCCATAGGATTCATAGGTCACCTAGTTTGCTTTAGGCCACTCTGGGGTCACCTAGGCAAAAACAGCTTTTCCTGATGTTGCGAGCAGGCACAAGTCCATGTCTAGCATGTCCAAAGCGCTCAGCACGTTCATCATGATCAGCTTGTCGGCTCCAAGTGCCAGGCGTGGGTATCATGCCAGGGCGCAAGGGTGCACGACGTTCTCTAGTGGGGTTCACACATTTCCATGCTTCAACGTCTTCGGGACGGTAGCTGAATGGATTAGGATCGGGAGCAAGTGGTGAAGGGTCTCTTGCTTGAGGTGGAGGGGTGGGTGATCGAGATGGTACCGGAGGATTGGGATTTGGAGCATCATCACCAGGCAGATCTGGATCTGGGCCAGCTGGTGGACTGTGTGGTCCATTATCTGGTTCAGTAAACGGTTGTGGTTGATCTTCCGGTAATTCCGGATCAAATGGAATGTCTGCACCATTACCATTTGAAGGTTGCGAAGGTTTCACAGGTGTGGGGGCAACAGGTATAGCGGGTTTTACTCCAGAATCAGATTCAGATTTGCACCGTGGAAACCATTTCTCATAGAAAGTTGCTTGTGCAGCATGCACTACGGAATTATCGCTACGCATGAATAGATATCCTTTGCTTCCTTGGTCATATCCAATGAAAGTCATCGCTTCAGAGTGTGGGGATTGTTTATTTTTTCGCTTGTCAATAGGAATAAAGACATAAGCGCCACAGCCAAAGGTTCTGAAGTATGAGACATCAGGTTTCTTTTTGAGAAAACCTTCAATTGGTGTCTTCCAGTTCAATCGACGGATTGGTGTGCAGTTATACACATGTACTCCTGTGGAATATGAGAATTGCCACCAGGACTCCGGGCAGCATGCATGGTGTCGCATGGCTTCGGATTTTTCCATGAGTGTACGGTTGATACGTTCCGCTCTACCATTCTGTTGATGAACATAAGGTTCGGACATTTGAATATCAATACCCTCAGACTTGAGAAAGGAAGTAAATTCCTTTGAGATGAGTTCTCCCCCTCGATCAATGCGGAAACACACAAGTTTGCGTCCAGTTTGTTTTTCAGCCCAAGATTTGAAATCCTTGAAGGCTTGAAACACTTCTGATTTTTGTCGCAGCATGATCGAAGTAGCATGAGAAGAGCAGTCATCCAGCAGAGTGATCACAAATTTAAATTTATGATAAGAGACAGTTGGAATTTCAACCAAATCTGCGTGAATTAAATCCATAGGGTTGGATACTCGTTTCTCGGACTTAGGATATGCTTTGGAGGCAGCCTTTCCAAGCGCGCAACCTTTGCATGGAGATTCTTTATCTGGTATCGACAACTTAGGTAGTCCGTTGACATTTCCAGGAGCATTGTGTAATACGACATCACCGGGATGTGCAAAACCGTTATGCCAGGTGTTAAAATCATTAGGAGATGATATCATGCCTATCTCAGATTTCACTACATCGGCCTTTAGCCAGTGAATATTATCCCTATCGTTATTGGGATATAAGGTCATGATTGTTGAGTCATCATCCGTCTTACAAATAACTGATTTTTCAACGTTAATAGTTGTGTAACAACCCTGTCGATTTAATAAACCAACAGATAGAAGTCGGTGTGTGCAATGCGGTTGGTAAAACACTGGGTGTAACTTAGTCGTGAGGATTTTTCCTTTGCCGTTGTCATGCCTTATGTAGACTGTTCCGGCACCTTCAATAAAGGTTGACGTACGTTTGTCAGTAGTCTGGACAGGTATTGGATGTGTGAATTTTTTATAAGACACAAAGTCTTGCCGATAAGGGGTAAGATATCCAGATGCACCGGAATCAAGCAGCCATGTGTTAAATATCTGACTAAGGTTCTTATTCGCACCATGCACATCATTAGAAACCATTTTATTTAATTTACCCTCGCTAGGAGGTACAGAGTTCAAGAAGCGTGGAGAATGTGATACATAAGGTCCATTTGGACCGTTCGATATTCCAGCCATATTATTGAACATCTGTTGTAATGAGTGCAATTGGTCAGTGAATTTTTCCTTAAGACTATTAAGGGAAGCTTGCCAGAAAATAAGGCGCTCGTCTCCAGAGCCATACATTGCCTCGTCAATGTCCATTTCGAGTTTAGTCTGAGGCCAAAGGTGATCAGAGAGATCAACCTCTACTTGCTCGATCTTCATCCTGTCAAGGACGGAGTCGTGGGAGGCTTCACGGAGGAAGCTGTCATTAATGCGCGAGGCAAGGCAGGTGGCGAAATTAGAGACATTGGAAGTCTCCACTTCAGCTGATTCATGAGCCTTTTCTTTGCCTTTTCCTCCTGTCTTTCCGCGGCGTGTCTTTTTGTCTTTGTCAGAAGTAGAGGACGAGTCATTGGAAGGTTTGCTTGCCGGGTAAGGCGCTCCCTTCTTAGTGTCCTTCTTCTTCTTCTGATCATTCCAAGAAGACTTGGAGTCAGATTGACGTTTGACGCCGGAGATGCGGGCTGCGAGCGAGGTAGCGTTGGATTGGCGGCGGCGGTACTCATCCTGAATAATCGGCATGATGTTGGACGGAGTAAGAAGAGTAGCATCTCGAGAAAGGATTGTCATCGCAAGACTATCCCATTGAGTAGGTAAGGCGGCCAAGAGAATCATAGCTTTTACCGGTTCGGGAAGAATGAGACCAGAGCCATCAAGGCGAGAGAAGGTGGAAGTCAGTGAAGCCAAGGCTAGGGTGGGATTGGCTCTTCCATCGATCTGGAAGTTAATGGCCTCTTTGAAGATGCCAAAAGTGCCGGGTTTGCCATAGATCTTTTTGATTTCGGCCCAGGTTTCGTATGCTTCATCCTTCAGAACAGTAGCTCTGATGTCGTCAGGAAGTCGGAGGGCAATTAAGCCCATGGCTTGGTCATCAACGTTTTCCCAGTCGTTGATCTCTTTCTGTCGCTTGGCAGTGGTGGTCTCTACATCTTCACCAGACTTGTAAGTCTTTGCGGCGATTTCATCAGCAGTGGGTTTGCGAAAGGTTTGTAGTGGACAAGTCGATTGGCCACTAACAACAGACCAACAACGAGAGGCTCTAAGGAGTGCTGTCATTGAACTGGACCAGGAGGGGTAGTTAGCCCCATTGAGGAGAGGAACACTAGAGAGGTTTGAGAGAGACATGTTTTGATAAGGTTCTAGAAAAAGTAGAGCAACAGTCAGTGACGTGCTTCCACAAGTTATGAACACAGATCACAACAACAAAGTCGGAAACCCGTGACAAGTGTTTTCAGTGTTGATCGCATATAATTATCCATCCATTTTCCATCCACTGATCCGATCATTCCAATTCGGACTCAGTCACTTAAGTTGATCGGAACACAAATAGGGTAACTGAATGCCAAGAATATGCGTTCAGTCAACGTTCAGATGTGCTTTGCAGCACAATCGAACAGTATCCCTTCAGCATGTGAAGAACTTAAGGCAAGCAGCAGGTAGGTAATGTGTATGTACAATTATTCTTTGAAGGCCAAGAACCCAATGACCGTTCACAGTTTGCCAGCGGATGCACATGAACACTTTTATGGCTATTATAGCGGTGACCCCAAGTCTACCTGGCAGGGAATAAAACCCTAAAGGGAATGCCATCACAGCAAAGCCCTTAAACAGTTCGTTCGATCATCGGGTGCTTATGTAAATACATGTGTGTGTCAGTGTGCAAAGTCATGTATATTTTTGAACAATGCAGGAATGGAGAGAAATGCGATCCATGAGTGTTACCATGTACCATGACCAGCTATGCACAACACACGAACTTCGTACACTCCAGGAATGAGCGTTGGACGTTCATTGAACACTGTCTAACCAAGTGCAGTAAGCACAATGGAGGGCTCAACATGTGTTGAAGTGATCCGGGGCCCATAACCTGTAGAAACAGCGGTCAGTCAACACAAGGTTGACAGCATACTCACCTGAGAGTGTAAGGATGTTACAGGAGTTGTAAGAGTGCTTGTTGAGAGCAGAACAAGTGTCCAGACGAATAGTAGGATTCTTGGTTATTGTTACAGGAAAATATCTACAGTATTTATACTACAGAATATAATAAACCCTATAACAATGTATGAGTCTACTTGAGTCGTACTGCTAAACATAGTGCATCATCAGGAAAAACACTTCTGACCTAGGCTTTCCAAGGTTCACCTCATGGTGCAGATGCTATCCAAGGTGCCCAAGTTACTTTGGCACCCTAGGTTTTGAGGTCAATTCCTATGTCTCTTTATTATATCTTTGAAGTGCCTGTAGGAAGTGTAGGGTTTGCTTTAAGTGGGCCTCATGTTGCTGTGGTTCTTTAGTCTCTCCAGATATCCTATGTACATTAGGTCATCTATGTCTCCCAGGGAAGCCCTAGGAAAGTTGTAGAGAAGCCGTAGAGAAGCCCCAAGAAGTCCCAGGGAAGTCGTAGAGAAGCCCCAAGAAGTCCCAGGGAAGTCGTAGAGAAGCCCCAAGAAGGCCCAGGGAAGTCGTAGAGAAGCCCCGAGAAGCCCTGAGAAGCCCCAGGGAAGTGGGATCTTCATAAGTATACCTTTGATTATGTATCATGACAAACATCATATTATCAAAATGTGAGCTAAACGTTGTCAGAAGTGTGACACTCTCAAGATAAACCGAAGTGAAAAGCCAGCTACTATCTATTGCACAAGACATACACTCTGATTATTTTTACGCAACACCGTACAGCCATATATACAGATATGTACCTGCTAGGATAGACCAGCATCTGAGAGCATCTCATGTGCCAGCCTCAAACGTTTGCCTACCATATTATCTGTGAATTTGAGATGATTTGGCTGACAATCGTCCCCAAGATTGACCTGGCGAAATTCCAAAATGTGTCGCAGATGCCACAATAAGTGAACCCCACAATCGTACCCGTTAGGCTGGAAATGAACCTGAGAATTGATGAATGCGGGCAGAAATTATGATGCAAGTCTAAGACAAACCTCAAAGTGGGGATTGAATATCCACCCACAGTCCACATTATTTTTGAGGTTGATGTCTTGGCCTCGAATACTACCTAAGACTTCTGTAACCCATAATAAAAGCTAATGGTTCACTTGAACGTTTGAGAGTAGTAGTATGAATGGAATGAAAACGTACCATCATCAACTTAGCGTTCTTCCTAAGGAGCGGTGGTTTTTTTTGATTGTTAACACATGTAGGCTTCCAACTGTCATAGATATCGATTCTCTGGTCAAGGAAATCGATACGCGCAGAGTACCAATGGTGCTTATCGTTGATAGGAATGAAGACACTATCCCAGTCCCTGAGCTCCTGCAATAGCTACAGAAAACACTGAGAGTTCATACAAACACCTGGGACAAAAAGCACTTACTATGGCTTTACAACACCACTTAGAGATCATTTCCTCGTCCGTTTGTGTCAGGATTCCATCCTCCGGGGGAACAAAGTCATTTGACATAAAAAGGCACTTAGAAGCAAAAAATGAGGAGAGCCCAAGAGTAGTGCCAGATTCAGTGCACCACTTGCCGACAAAATAGTTGACAACTTCGTCATTGATCCAACAGTTAACGCCAAGCGTCCAAAAGTCGGAGAGCTGAACGTGGCTAAACTTGGAGGTGATTATTTCAGGGCTGTAGGATGACTAGGACGATTGAGACGAGGGATGAGAGAAACAGCATGTCGCATACCGAGACCAGCAAAACTCTTAGCCTGGCCTCTGCCTCCTCCGGATATTCATCGAGGCCTTTCCACAAAGCATTTTCTATGGCTATCCTTTTCCTACTAATACACCCATGCAGAGTCTTCAAATTACAAAGGGCGCATAGAGCAGTGTTATCAGAAGGGATGGTGTGGTGGTACTTTAGGCGACGATTAAGGGAGGCCTCAACGCGGGTCGCCGTGGCAAGAATCCTGACGGTTTCGTGTAGTTGGGTCATTTGAAACGTTGAGTCTGGGTAGAATCGACTATTGGATGCAGACGGTATTGTAAAAGTCGAGTTGACAAGAGCATCGAGTTGGTCAATAGTTGTCAGATTGAAGAGTTGCTGAAGGGAGAGAGATGGAAAAAAAGCCTTGCAGTCTTTTATGATATTGACTATATCTCGAAGGACTGGTAGTGTACAACTTCAACTGGGTCCAAACGGTTCGAAGTTGGCAGGCAGACAATTTTTGTGAGATTTCGCGAGTCGGGAAAATGAAGGCAAATTTTGATACATTGTTCTATTTGCTTTCAGGTTTGAGCGCTGAGGAGGAAACTCTGAGAACTCACCTTGTGGTAGATACAGACATTGCTTAAAATGACTCATCTAGCGGTGCCGGAATTTTGCCGGAAAATGAATGTGAATTGTAAATTGTAAATTGTAAATCGTAAATCGAGAGGTCATCTTCCAACACAGATATCTCACAATGGTCTGGATAGTATCATCTAAGTCCTTTGTTTAAGCTGCAGAATATATAGTACTAGGACACGAATCCAAAATATCAGAGAAAAAGTAGAACTAGATGATATAACTGTTGTCTCTCCGATTTATTGAACAGAAAATGCAAACAATTAAAATGAAGGAGTTTCAAAAACGAAGGCAAAAGAGAAGCGCAAGTGGTAGGAGATGTAGATAATCTCCAGAATGATAAAGCGGGAGGCTGAAATCACAGTAAGCATCGACACCACTGATCATTCCCCACTATCCTTCTTCATCCACCCAAATCATTATTATCCCCAGGGATCTGGGCTTCACCAAAGGCAGGAGCAAGCATCTGGTACTCCCCCTTGCGTGCAGCGCAACCACTAGCTTCCTTGGAGTCTTCCTTGGAGTCAATGTCATAGTACTCTGTTCTGGTGGTAACAAACTGCTCATATTCTGCACCGATCTTCAACTTCTTGCATATAACCTCGGTACTCTGAAACTGGGTAGCCATCTCCTGCTCAGCCCAGTCAGGAGAAGTCGCCCTCCATGACTCATCCCTCAAAGCGTTGCTAAAGCAAGTAATCATATATTCATGGCTTTCCAAATTTCGCTCGGCAGTGAGGAGCTTGGGACTGAACATGATGTTTAAGTCTTCCGGGGGGCAATATAGGACACAAACAGCAATGACTATTTCATTTATGAGTTTCTGGAAATGCAGTGTGTTCCAGCCCCAAAGAATGCGTCCGGGGCCGATGGTGTCTCTCTTGCCGGTAGCTCCTTCTCTGAAGGCATTGAGAGCCCCAGTCCACGAGAACTTATTGTTTTGGTAGGCCCGCATGTGAATCAAAGTCAAGGGAGTGGATGCATAGCGGTTGGCCATGAACAACATGACATAAAAGAACGACTCGAGGTCATCACGAACTTGGTGGGGGGAATCTGGGTCCTCTAAAAGTTTAATGGACATGAATTGCCATGTGCCCTGACAGGATATTGAGGATCTTCAAACAGAGGGAGAAGAAGGGTAACTCACAGTTCTTTCCGTTGTTCTCGCCGCCGGGGGTATCCCAGTGACTTTTATCGAACGTTCCCAGTCAATAAGGTACCCGCGACTTTTGAAGAAGATGATGTTCCCGGAGGAAATATCTCTGTGGAGCACACCCGCTTTGCGGTATGCTTCATAATGAGCTATAGTCATTATTTAACACATATGTTCTAAGATAGGGGGTGGTTCACTGTACCTTGGAGTGCATCAGAAATAATCTGCGCAAACTGATGCGTTGATATACACTTGGTGAGTGGCTCCCCGACAACGTCAAGCACTAGACAGAAGTGGACAAGTTTGATTCCGAGAACTTCGGTCTGCTGAAAACGGCCAGCTATGTCTTCTCCTGCCAGGGCATGAGGGACATGAGAAACCCCTTTGCACTCCAGAGCCTTGTAGGTTTCGTATTTGGAGTCATATTTCCAATTCCTCCAGAAGTCTTTCAGAAGCATGAGGTGCCGGTTCTCATGGTCAAATGCTACAAAGCAGTGTGTGCCTTGTCCTACGGGGTACAAGTGTGTGGTAGTGTGTTATGACCCGGATCTAAATCCTATACACCCAATCTTTTTTCTTCTGTAACCAACTATGAACACTATCATTAATACTTCTACTTATCATTTTACATTCATTAGTTATTCAACACCATTTGGGTTAATGCTGCACACATTCTTCCAGAACACCAGAATGATCTTTAACAGTCACTGCACAGTCTGCACAGTCATGACATCATTCTAGCTCCACAACTATGATGTCATCTTGCTACTCCACAATCATGATGTCATTCCATTGCTCCGCAGTTATGATATCACATCACTGCTCCACAGCTATGACATCATTGCATAGCCTCTTTACATCAATGACTCAATATCAGTCATTGCACAGCCAGATATCTGAGTCAACTACGGTTCCGCATACATGACTCAATATTAGTCATTGCACAGCATTACATAGTCAGACTGACTCATCCGCAGTATTTCCGCAGTTATGACTCAAATCTAGTCATTCCGCAGCATTTCCTAACTAGTACACATTGCACAGTATATAAGTAGTCTAGATTTACCAATGTACGTTAGACGTATTATTTTTCTTAAATCCAAACCCCCACTTGTTTGCTGTTATCACTTGTGTGAATCACCAGACCAACTCATTGTATCTTGTTGAGCTATCTCCAAGCTACAATACACATTTATACATCTTGTTGAGCTAACTCCAAGTTGTATCCACTAATATTCACCTGTTGAGCTATCTCCTAGTGAATACTTCTTTAATTGCCACTTGTTGAGCTATCTCCGAGTTGCAACTTCCTATTACTTGTTGCATCAGGAAAATACCCCCTTTACTCAAGGAGAGTTGAGCCAACCTGGATGACCCTTCAGCCAGCCTGAGGGCTGTATGGCCCCCAATGGTCATTGGGGGCCATACAGCACTCAATGCAAGGTTGATCTATTTCAATCCACTGAAGCCAACTTCAAACCAACTTCAAACCAGCTTCAAGCCAACTTCAAGCCAACTTGGGTAACTTGAGCAACTTCAAGGCAACTCAAGTCAGTCTCAAGTCAGCCTGAACTCAGCTAGAGTAGTCCCAAGTCAATCTCAAGCCACCTGTGAGTAGGCAACATATTACTTCAAGAACATTCAAGTCACAACAACTAAGTGTTCAAATGATGTAATTTGTATACAAACAAAGTACAAAATAAATGATAATAACATAAGATAATAGCAAAGTTTAGCGTGAGTACAGCAATAGTAAGGGGGTACCTAGGGAATCTAAATGAGCCCTATAACAAAGAAATGGAATGAAAACTGAGGGAATATGGCAAAAACAGGAAAAACCACCTAAATGAGACTGACCAGGGGAGATGACCAAGATGGAAAGTGACCAAGAAGTGAGTGGAGGAGCATGGAGAGGGTCCTAAGTGAGCATGGAGAGGGTCCTAAGTGAATGTGAACGGGCCCTACCTCGGAAAAATTGAGTGAAAATTGAAGGAGTTATGGCAAAAACATTGAAAATCACCTATATGATGAGAGAGTGATGGAAAAAGTTGGGAATTGCTCTAGCGTGAGTACAGCGACAGTGAGGGGGTACCTAGGGGATCTAAACGAGCCCTGGATGAAAGAAATTGAATGAGAACTGAGGGAAATATGGCAAAAACAGCGAAAATCACCTAAGTGAGACTGACCAGGGGGAGATGACCAAGATGAAAGGTGATCAAGAAGTGAGTAGAGGAGCATGGAGAGGGTCCTACGCGAATGTGAACGGGCCCTACCTCGGAAAAATTGAGTGAAAATTGAAGGAGTTATGGCAAAAACATTGAAAATCACCTATATGACGAGAGAGTGATGGAAAAAGTTGGGAATTGCTCTAGCGTGAGTAAGGCGATAGTGAGGGGGTACCTAGGGGATCTAAACGAGCCCTGGACGAAAGAAATCGAATGGAAACTGATGGAAATATGGCAAATACAGCGAAAATCACCTAAGTGAGACTGACCAGGGGGAGATGAACAAGATGGAAAGTGACCAGAACGTGAGTGAAGGAGCATGGAGAGGGTCCTAAGCGAATGTGAACGGGCCCTACCTCGGAAAAATTGAGTGAAAATTGAAGGAGTTATGGCAAAAACATTGAAAATCACCTATATGATGAGAGAGAGATGGAAAAAGTTGGGAATTGCTCTGGCGTGAGTAGGGCGATAGTGAGGGGGTACCTAGGGGATCTAAACGAGCCCTGGACAAAAGAAATTGAATAAGAACTGATGGAATTATGGCAAAAACAGCGAAAATCACCTAAGTGAGACTGACCTGAGGACAGTAACCATGATGGGGAGCTATTCAAACAATATTGAAGCGGTGGGGAGAGGGTCCCTAGGGGATCTAAACGAGCTCTACATTGAAGAAATTGAGTGAAAACTGAAGGAGATATGACAAGAACACCAAAACTCACCTAAGTGGGACAGACAGTATGGGGAGTTGCTGAGACAAGATTAAAGAGGCAGAGAGGAACAGTAAGAAGGAGTAAAAATGCAACGCTCTATCATGACCAGTTCCAAAGAACCTCGAGAAAGGTGGCAGCTGCCTGTAACTGTGCTATCTTAACCATGTCCAAGCTCGGCCTCTCGAGAAAGACAGTTACAGTGAGAAAATAAACAAAACAAATGGGTAATAAAGAAAGACTAATGGTGGATAGATTTGTTGGCAACACAGCAGGGAATCCCAGAGACGATGGTGAAGGAGCGAGAACATGCGAGCTGAATGATTTGTCATAAGTTAACACATGACCATCAGACGTAGGCATTTTTTTTGTCTTCTTACTATATCTCCTGCAGTTTTCATGCAATTTCTTCAAAGTAGGGCTCACTCACATTGCCTAAAGACATTCTCTATGCTGCTTTGATCTCATATGATCAGTTCCCCATGTTGTTCAGCACTCCTCAGTTCATTCTCACTTAAGTGATTTTCGCTGTTTTTGCCATATTTCCATCAGTTTCCATTCGATTTCTTTTGTCCAGGGCTCGTTTAGATCCCCTAGGTACCCCCTCACTATCGCCTTACTCACGCTAGAGCAATTCCCAACTTTTTCCATCTCTCTCTCATCATATAGGTGATTTTCAATGTTTTTGCCATAACTCCTTCAATTTTCACTCAATTTTTCCGAGGTAGGGCCCGTTCACATTCGCGTAGGACCCTCTCCATGCTCCTCTACTCACTTCTTGATCACCTTTCATCTTGGTCATCTCCCCCTGGTCAGTCTCACTTAGGTGATTTTCGCTGTTTTTGCCATATTTCCATCAGTTTCCATTCGATTTCTTTCGTCCAGGGCTCGTTTAGATCCCCTAGGTACCCCCTCACTATCGCCTTACTCACGCTAGAGCAATTCCCAACTTTTTCCATCACTCTCTCATCATATAGGTGATTTTCGCCATATTTCCATCAGTTTCCATTCGATTTCTTTCGTCCAGGGCTCGTTTAGATCCCCTAGGTACCCCCTCACTATCGCCTTACTCACGCTAGAGCAATTCCCAACTTTTTCCATCACTCTCTCATCATATAGGTGATTTTCAATGTTTTTGCCATAACTCCTTCAATTTTCACTCAATTTTTCCGAGGTAGGCCCGTTCACATTCGCTTAGGACCCTCTCCATGCTCCTCTACTCACTTCTTGGTCACCTTCCATCTTGGTCATCTCCCCTGGTCAGTCTCACTTAGGTGATTTTCGCTGTTTTTGCCATAATTCCATCAGTTCTTATTCAATTTCTTTCGTCCAGGGCTCGTTTAGATCCCCTAGGTACCCCCTCACTATCGCCTTACTCACGCTAGAGCAATTCCCAACTTTTTCCATCTCTCTCTCGTCATATAGGTGATTTTCAATGTTTTTGCCATAACTCCTTCAATTTTCATTCAATTTTTCCGAGGTAGGGCCCATTCACATTCGCTTAGGACCCTCTCCATGCTCCTCTACCCACTTCCTGGTCACTTTCCATCTTGGTCATCTCCCCTGGTCAGTCTCACTTAGGTGATTTTCGCTGTATTTGCCATATTTCCATCAGTTTCCATTCGATTTCTTTCGTCCAGGGCTCGTTTAGATCCCCTAGGTACCCTCTCACTATCGCCTTACTCACGCTAGAGCAATTCCCAACTTTTTCCATCACTCTCTCATCATATAGGTGATTTTCAATGTTTTTGCCATAACTCCTTCAATTTTCACTCAATTTTTCCGAGGTAGGGCCCGTTCACATTCGCTTAGGGCCCGCTCCATGCTCCTCCACTCACTTCCTGGTCACTTTCCATCTTGTTCATCTCCCCCTGGTCAGTCTCACTTAGGTGACTTTCGCTGTTTTTGCCATATTTCCATCAGTTCTTATTCAATTTCTTTTGTCCAGGGCTCGTTTAGATCCCCTAGGTACCCCCTCACTATCGCCTTACTCACGCTAGAGCAATTCCCAACTTTTTCCATCACTCTCTCGTCATATATGTGATTTTCAATGTTTTTGCCATAACTCCTTCAATTTTCACTCAATTTTTCCGAGGTAGGGCCCGTTCACATTCGCTTAGGACCCTCTCCATGCTCCTCTACTCACTTCTTGATCACCTTTCATCTTGGTCATCTCCCCCTGGTCAGTCTCACTTAGGTGATTTTCGCTGTCTTTGCCATATTTCCCTCAGTTCTCATTCAATTTCTTTCGTCCAGGGCTCGTTTAGATCCCCTAGGTACCCCCTCACTATCGCCTTACTCACGCTAGAGCAATTCCAAACTTTTTCCATCACTCTCTCATCATATAGGTGATTTTCAATGTTTTTGCCATAACTCCTTCAATTTTCATTCAATTTTTCCGAGGTAGGGCCCATTCACATTCGCTTAGGACCATCTCTATGCTCCTCTACTCACTTCCTGGTCACTTTCCATCTGGGTCATCTCCCCCTGGTCAGTCTCACTTAGGTGATTTTTGATGTTTTTGCCATCTCTCCCTTGGTTTTCTCTCATTTTAAATGTAGGGCACATTCACAGTCTCTAGGGAGCCTCTCTATGTTCCTTTATTCACTTCCTGTCTTTGCACTTTCCTACCCTGGTCCCATCCCACACTACCCCCAGTTGTATAGAATTTGTCTAGATACCTAATGACCTCTGTCTACACAATTGATCTTTTTTAAACCTAAACCTCATTCAAGTTCAACTTAAATAGCAACTTTGGGCATTACTACTCTACAGTTGAACTCAGTACATGCCTTATACCAGGTTAAGCTCAAGTTGACTTCAGTTAATCTCAAGTTAACCTCAAGTTGACAAATCTACTGAGGTTGACCCTGGTTGATCTCAAGCTAACAAATCTACTCAAGTTGACCCAGGTTAGCCTCAAGTTGGCAAATCTACTCAAGTTGGCCCAGGTCAACCTCAAGTTGACAAATATACTCAAGTTGGCCCATGTCAACCTCAAGTTGACAAATATACTCAGGTTGGCCTCAAGTTGGCAAATATACTGAAGTTGGCCTCAAGTTGGCTCAAGTTGGCTTGAGTCTATTAGCCTTTTCCTGATGTGAGCTATCTCCGAGTATTAGACATCACACTCACTATTACTTGTTGAGCTATCTCCGAGTATTAGACACCATACTCACTACTACTTGTCGAGCCATCTCCGAGTATTAGTTCTGATTCATATTACTGCTTGTTGAGCCATCTCCGAGGGTAATCTTATTATTATTTGTCGAGCTATCTCCAAATAATAACTTCTGTGAGTTTTGTATTACAAACTAGTTACTAACTTTACTTGAGCCTAGTTGTTTGAGTATATATTTTTTGCCTAGCGGTTTCAACAAACGGAAAGGCTTGCTCTATAATCTCATTAATTTCTCTTATCATTTTTACTGCCGAGTTACGTACTGTGAAGGTTTGGACGAGACTATTGATCGAGTCATAACATAGTGAAGGGTTGGTAGACATAGAGGGTACACAGGTTGACAACTACTCTATAAACCACATCCACCTCCCCGTAAAAGTGTTTATGCAAGGCTTTTAAGTTCGGATTCCCTCGCAAGCCTGCCATCAAGACCTGAGAGACTTCTTCGTAAATTGGATCGCAGGAAGAACAGGTTCCATGGTCACATCATGGCCACAATCAGCGGGGCTGCTGTGAGTCAGACGCCAAAGGAACTCGTGAAGGTAAGGCATGGTAGTATGATTAAATGGATCTGTGTACTGCGTGCCTGCGCGCGAATGGCAAAAAAGACGACACTGGTCTCCGAGTATAAAGAACAGGAATACACGGGTCCTTTGCTGCGCAGCCTGAATAGCATTGAGATAGAGGGTAATTTGGCCACGGGTATCCTTAGCACTCTCAGGAAGAGTTTTGGCAGGAGGAAAAGGATCGTCGTGCTTTTTGACTTTGAACTCCCCAAAGAGTTCCACAGAGGCAGAGTTAGTCGTGGAATCCGGGTTGTATTTCGACGCCTCGTACAAGCCAATATCCGGCTTAATCGCAGACAAAGAAAAGTATTTCGCCGAAAATGAGGAGGCGTCACAGTGATTAGATGTGTTAATAAGCACCCATTCCGGAGAAAGATAGTCTTTCATAGCTGTTATCTGCATAATATTAGATATCACAACGATTCCACGAAAAACAGTCGACATATGAACGGAGCATACTGCTGCATTTCCGCTTTCATCTGGGCAATATTCACCAGAGCGTCGTACTTTACCGCCGGCATACCTTCGGCCTCTGGTAACAAATCCAAGAAATTTCTCATATCTATTTTTTCATATTTATCCCTCATCTCCTTTTCTGCGACCCGGTGAGCTTGGTCAAGAACGTAGTGGCTCGACGTGGCGCATGCATTGTCGTTGCGCGATTGTGGATTGGAGTAGAAGCAGGCTCTGGCTCTGGCTCATGCAGACGTTTTCTCGGAGTTAGGGGAGGCATAGTGGGCATTCAGGTTCAAGTTGCGAAGGTCCTGACAGAATGTAAAAAAAGGGCTTAATATAACCATATAAAGAAAGTGTCCAGTTGGCAGACAAAAGTGAAGGGCAAGAAGGAGTTGTGGCTTGCGTTTACTACTGCTATAGTCCGAACGAGATCATCTACGATTGGTGGCGCTAGCGGCATTGACAATTGTTTCGATTGTCTCAAATATATACAGACAGATGACTTGAAACTCAGACAATGCATCGCCATACATAGCGCACGAGGTATTGCCATCTGGCAAGCTCAGGTATCAAACCACTCAGAGGATCCTTAGCTATACATGATTAGAAAACCTAAAATGGAATGCATGCAATGGTACATACCAGGGAATGGAATCACATCTCTGCCTGAATACTCTCAAACGTTTTTGACCAGGATATGCCTCTTTGCCGATAACAATCAAATTTCCATTTAATTAAGCAATCACACAGATTCACTTTTGTCAGACATGAAGTAGGCTCTAATAAGAGAGATGGATAAGCATGCTCATATATAGAGGGAAAGGAAAAATTACTTTGTAATGCGTTGGGAATGCGACAAAAGACCGTTTCCTGTTTACACTGAGCCTGACGGGAACAGAAAAATTGTTGGTTGGTTGTTTGGTTGGCTGGTTAGAAAAATAAAAGCTTAGCAGCAGAGGACGAACCCGGGACGAACATACAGAGATTGTCAAAGCAGAAAGGATCACATGAAAAACAGGTGACACGAAAAGAAATCTTTTCTTACAATTTGAATTCGGGCGGTACTGGGATATTTACGAAACAAAAAATCGTTTGACAAAAGATAAAGGCGTTGAAGTGAACTATGGTACAAATATTCATCATTCGTAGATACATTTGGGCAGGGATTGGGTCAACCATTTATGCTATACCCCACCAAAACTCCGAAGGAAGTGGTTCAACAATGCCCTCAGCTTTCAGGAATTCAAAAAGGGCTTCCGCTTCGTTTATCGTCCCGATTAGATGGATGATCTCACCCCATGCCATTTTAACCCCCGGCTTACAACAGTTCTGTCAGAAAGAAAGTCATTTTAGTCTAGAACCCAGCAGAAGAAATATTGCATACCAGCGAGTGTAGACACCAGGTCGCTCCCCTTGATGACAATGAATCTCTCATTATCCATCTTGTTCTTCAACGCAGCGAGGACCCCAGTCATTTGACATTCTTCATAAGCGGCTTCTCCCCGCTCAACTCCATTGAACCTCTTGTAAACAGCATCAGACAATCCAGCAGTGGCCTCCTTTGCTCCAATGGATCCTTCACTTCCTTCCCATTCCCGTGCAATGGTACATACCAGGGAATGGAATCACATCTCTGCCTGAATACTCTCAAACGTTTTTGACCAGGATATGCCTCTTTGCCGATAACAATCAAATTTCCATTTAATTAAGCAATCACACAGATTCACTTTTGTCAGACATGAAGTAGGCTCTAATAAGAGAGATGGATAAGCATGCTCATATATAGAGGGAAAGGAAAAATTACTTTGTAATGCGTTGGGAATGCGACAAAAGACCGTTTCCTGTTTACACTGAGCCTGACGGGAACAGAAAAATTGTTGGTTGGTTGTTTGGTTGGCTGGTTAGAAAAATAAAAGCTTAGCAGCAGAGGATGAACCCGGGACAAACATACAGAGATTGTCAAAGCAGAAAGGATCACATGAAAAACAGGTGACACGAAAAGAAATCTTTCCTTACAATTTGAATTTGGGCGGTACTGGGATATTTACGAAACAAAAAATTGTTCGACAAAAGATAAAGGCATTGAAGTGAACTATGGTACAAATATTCATTGTTTGTAGATACATTTGGGCAGGGATTGGTCAACCATTTATTCTATACCCCACCAAAACTCCGAAGGAAGTGGTTCAACAACGCCCTCAGCTTTCAGGAATTCAAAAAGGGCTTCCGCTTTGTTTATCGTCCCGATTAGACGGATAATCTCACCCCCATGCCATTTTAACCCCCGGCTTACAACAGTTCTGTCAGAAAGAAAGTCATTTTAGTCTAGAACCCAGCAGAAGAAATATTGCATACCAGCGAGTGTAGACACCAGGTTGCTCCCCTTGATGACAAAGAATCTCTCATTATCCATCTTGTTCTTCAACGCAGCAAGGACCCCAGTCATTTGACATTCTTCATAAGCGGCTTCTCGCCGCTCAACTCCATTGAACCTCTTGTAAACAGCATCAGACAATCCAGCAGTGGCCTCCTTTGCTCCAATGGATCCTTCACTTCCTTCCCATTCCTGGTCACCATATCCAAATTGTTTAAGCCCCAATAAATAACGTACAACCTTGACCCATCGGATCCCACATTTGGCGGGTCAATTGGAGGCGAGTTTTTAATAAAGCTGAATGTTCGCCCTTTACCGGAACCAAGAGCCTGATAAATATCTCCGCAGTGTAAGAAAAACTATAGGTGGCAGGAAATGCGACAGAGGTGGCGGCAGTGGCTGGAGTATATGGAAGGGAGCTCAGAGGCAACCTATCTGATAGCAAGACCAGTCAGTGGTTCAAGGCTAAGATGTACTAACCTGCCAACTTACTCGAGCAGTTGGGTGTAGCCGTGTCAACAACGCAGTCGGACTTGTTGTCCTTCAATGTGTCTGAGCTGTTGCATGGTGGCTGCATAGCGGTGAGAGGAATGAGAAATTTTCAACTTACTTTATAAATCCTTCCACCACGTTGCTGTTGTGACTCTGGAAAGATGGAATCTCACAAACAACAAGTTAGGAAGTTGGATTGCCTCGATTTAGTCGTCCGATAAGCGCTCGGCGGAGAACAGGAACAAGTATCTTCTACGACTTGTTAAGTATTCAAAATGTTAAGGCCCGTTCTGCTCCCACGACTCAATGTGATACGCTAAAACCTTCCCGCCAAATTATACGGTAGAGTGTGATAAGCTTTTTTTTTGCAAATTTCCTCTTCGTATCACAGATGGTCGTGTTCCGCAAATTTAAGTAGCGTACGATACTGTAAACTAGACAAATAGACAGTGACTTCTGTGACAAGATTGATCAGTTGTTCTTTTTGTGTATCTTCGAGCTTACCATTGAGCTTATGTCCACACCTCCACCTCCCGCAGCTTCGGCTGATACTGGCGACAAAGAAAATACCGACCCGAAAACTCCGGAACCAAAGAATGCAAAAGCCCGAGCAAAAAAGGAGAAAAAGGCACCTTCCGATGACACAAAGAAGCGCGCGGCGCGTGCCGTCTGGTCTGCTGAGGACGACAGGACCATGATTGACACCTTCTTGGATCAAAAGGCTGAAGGATTTGCAACTGATAATGGAGGGTGGCGTGACCCAGCTCTGAAAGCCGTGGTACAAGCATTGAAAAATAGTGAATTGACGAGTCGAGGGGCAGAAAAGAATGTACAAACTGTTCGGGATCATTGGAACAAGGTATGTATGTATTTACACTAGTTTAAAATGTTTCTTGACATTTGTACAGCTTAAACGCGAGTATGCCATCTTCAAGAAGCTTGCAGACATTTCAGGCTGGGGCTGGGACTCTGACAATCACCGTGTTCAAGCCTCCAATGAGCAATGGGATACTTATCTTGTGGTACATACAGATTGTTACCATACATGCTATGATTTATTTCTTGTGTTTAGGCCCATCCTGAGCATGCTAAATACCGAAATGCTACATTCCCGCTTTATGAGGATATCAACGAGATTCTCAATGGTGCTCTTGCAACTGGAAAGAGTGCTTTTCATCCTGGAAAGAAGGACAACAGTGAAGACTCAGAATCAGATTTGGATGCCGCTGAACCTGGTGGAGAGAAAGAGATGTTGGATGAGGAGGATATAGAGCTCTTTGATACTCCTGTTGCATCATCCCACTCTTTGTTGGCATCAATTTCTGTGGTCAAGGTTTCCGTTCTTTCTATGTTTGTCAATCTTATTTGAGTGCTGATTTAATTATAGGAGACTCCGATAAAACGCAAGACATCTACGCGTGATGAAAATGCTTCAAACAAGCGCTCTCGCCGTGACCGTACCGGTCGAGCATCCACTTCCGGGGCAATTTCCGAGATGTCTCGTGCTATTGGAGAGATGGCAGCAGTCTTTGGTGGGGGCTCCCAGACTGAGGAGTCAGAGCCGTCTCGCCTCAACTGAGCTGTCAAAGTGCTTGAAACGGATATTGGGTTGGCAGTTGTTGACAAGGCTAAACTTATGCTCATGGCTCAGAAGGATATTGGTTTTGCTGATCTTATCTTATCTGTGGAAGATGAGGAGACACTTCAAGCTGTATACAAATTGAAGCTTGCTATGTAATGATATACGATATCAAGTAGTATTTGTATAAGCTACATAGTCATTCCACATAGACATTGCAATTGAGTCTCGCCTATCACTTGCTCTCCGCCTCTCTGCAGCTGTCACCGAGCTTCCCAAATCACCATCTGTATTCTCATCGTCTCGTTGGTGAATAATCTCCTCTGCAATACTGTGCTCAGCACGATGGCTGCGAATACCCAAAGCATTGTCCTGCGGGTCTTTAATACCAATAAAATTGTGTACTGCACCTAACGCAGGCACAATCTTTGTTTGTACTTTGAATGGATACTCTGGAGATCCTTTGAGAATCTTGAACCGTCGTTTAGCTATCCCAAAAATTCTTTCAATTGCATTGCAAAGCTGTGAGTGACGGAGATTGTATAGTTCTTTGTGATTACGAGGGCTGTAGGAAGATGAAGTAAATTACATGTATATGCATGGCATAAAGTACATACCAAAGTGATGCCTGCTCCCATTCTTTGAGATGATAGCGGACACCGCGGTATGGGACAAGTAGAGAGTCACAAGAAGGAAAGCCAGCATCTGCAAGTAGATACTTTCCAGCTGGAATTCTCAGTGTTGTCTGATGTGCATCCTCAAATATGCGACCATCACCAGCACTCCCCTCCCATCCACTGAGGATATAGCAGAACTGAAGGTTGAAGCAACAAGCTACAAGGACATTCTGAGAAATCCATCCTTTCCAATTGCGAAACCGGGCCATCTCATCAACCCCTACACGTGCATGAAAGTGAGATCCATCTATAGCACCGATGCAGTCTTGAAAGTATGGGAACAACTTTGGGTTATCCAAGATTTCCAATGGGACTTCATTTGGAGCAAGCGGCACCCATTTCCTGTAGAAATCTCCAACTAAAGCATCGAGGACCTCATTAAAATACCTGTAACAAAACAGTATATCAAAATATGTTTGTGGAAGAGTAACTGAGTGTATACTTTGAGATTGTAGCACCCCCACGCATAAACCGTTCCTGTAGCTCCCGGTTACTGCCTGCAGAGACTGCAGCACGAAGAAAAATTGCCACTTTCTCCTCTACAGATACATAACGGCTATTGGACAGACCGCCGAGGCGGAGCTCCAACACCAAACTTCGGAATACTTTCTTCTTCATTCCAAACATACGTCGGAATCTCTCATTTCGGCCTACTATTTTTGAGTAACTTGTTTGGTACCACTTGAATATGACATACCTGCAAGGAGTTCACGCAACCAATGTAACCCTTTGAAAGAACCATCCATAAGAGGGCGCCGTGTCAATTTACCAGCTATATCAGCTGTCACGATTGCTGCAGCTGCAATAGAAGTGAATGCAGCAACTTTCTTCCTATTATGGGTAGCCTGGGTGCTTCGGTGGGATTTCAGATGCCTATTACGAGCCATGCGTGCATGAAGAAGCAAAGAATCAAAGCACGGTCAAGTTATCGATAATCTACGGCTCTGCGCGCTCATCGCGGTCCGCCGTCACGCCGGTCACTCAGTTTTTTCAAATCAAACTCTTGTCGCACTAGTATCGCATCAAATTTGACAACAAAAATCTGTGTTACATTATCGTATCGAATTCTATCGTATCACATTGAGTCGCGGGAGCAGAACGGGGCCTAAGTATTCAAAACAAAGCGGAGTAGTGAAACTTTTTGTGAGCCATGGACAGTATGTAGGCAGAAAGTATGTCATTCAAGTTTGTATGTACCTGCTCAGACCTGCTCCTTTTCTTCCTATTGATAAAACCTATATATATATATATAGATGTTGTTAGATGCTACAGTGATGAATAGAAGTGCAATTATTCATACCCTGTCTGGATTGATAGCGGTTCTCTGCATCGGGTGAAGGAAGAATCGTCAGGACCCGTCTGTGATCTGGAATCGACACTAGCATTCCACCTTGACCAGAACTGGTCTACAAAGCGATTAATTTTCAGTGCACGTAAAGGGGTAAAAACAAAAATGCGCACTAGCTGCCATCCGCAAGAAAGAAATCTTTCAGTTGGTTCTTCCATTTTCAGGAAACGATGTTTAACAACAAAAGAAAGCTCTATTTTGATAGTTAGGAATGAGCTCAAGTGCAACTCATGAAATTCTGAGTACTGATAAGCCAAACAGTCCGCTGCCAGTTATAGATATGTTTACGGACTTGCTCTCCATATGTAGACAAATCATCAAAATTGTGAATTTTAATACAGAATGCTTGCAGCTCAAGGCTCGATACACTGCCTCTTCCTGACCTTTGTAGGAGTGCTAACAGTCCATTCAGCGTCATCATCGATGAAAGGTTTGTCAGCACGAGCACCTTTACCAGGCGTTAGCATGAGAATATCTGGTGAACTGGATTCCAAATCTCTTCTTCTTTGCCAACACTTCCAAGCAGGCTAGGCGCGCGTGAAAAGAGGCCTGTTTGACTTGTGGAATGGCTTTGTGATGTCCACACCGACTTCACCAGTGTCGCCTCCACCAGTATGGTTGTACTCTCAGCTATATGGACTTGCGACATTGATACAGTCCTGACTGGTTTTGACGGCGTCGCTTCTACCAACACAGTCACGGATGGTTCATGTTTCGTTGGCTTGTCTTGTTCGCGTGGATGAGATTCTGACAGCCAAAAAGATGCAGTAGCAGCTGTCGTGGCAGTAGGCACGTTGTTCTTGGATTTGAACAACATAGAGACCCTCTCGGGAGAGCACTCTGCCTTTATTTGACCCAAGACCAGTGCATTTGGCTTTTTGTTTTCCTTCAGCCTCTTCAGCCAGTGAGACAGATAATGAGCGAGAACGCTTGCGCTGTAGTCTGGACCATTGAAAATCCTGCTGAGATGGAGCATGTTTGAGCTCTCAGTTGGACGCGGTGGAAGTTGTGGAGAGAGCAGGCGATGGATGTCGTGTAGGTGGATTGAATGGTCTGATTAGGCCATCAGTGGAATCATCCGACGCTCGTTGTGTCTCTCCAAACTGCTCGTCTTCTTTGTCTGGGAATGGTGAATTAGGAGAGACTTTGGACCGAAAAAGTGCACAAGATTCTGGTAGGCTTAATTTGAATCTGTGAAAGATTTTAGCTGCAGATTATATGCTGAAGATGGTGACTAACAAAGGTTCAATAGTGTTTTGACAAAATGATTGTGCCCAGTCCAACTCGTTTTTCTCTTTTGTTGTTATACGATATTTGGGTATTTACGTGTAGGTATGCGAAAGGTGCTATAAAACAACCTAACAAAAACACTACCGCACCTAACCAGACTATCAATATGTAAGGGAGCGAGGGCGGGTTGTCAGAGATTCCCCGGGGGAAAGTCTTGTAATATCGGATGTACGTGCGCGACTGCTCCAGGTTCAAGACTGTAGCGCTAACGTGGGTAACTAAGCTTAGACAACTCTTAGAACTAAGTCGAGAGAAGCCTAGTTGGGGTGTACGAGTGTACGAGGGAACCAGGTGTGTATGTCCAAATCAATTAACCAAAACCAAAACCAATACAACAAAACTAAGATTCTCCTAGGCAAACTCTGGCTCTAGCTAGAATAGTAATCTCGAGGTTTGTCAACAACCCTAGGCAAACTCTGGCACTAGCTGCTGTGACGCCGTAAAGTCCTCGACCAAACTCTGGGCCAAGGTACGATATTGTGAGTGAACTTAATCACTAGGAACTTGTACCACAATCTTAGTGGCTCGTCTAACTTCGTGAAGAAGTCAGGAACCCTCACTCTGGCGCCAAATAATCCCTTACTAGAAACCGTCTCCTCTAAGGAAGCAACTAGATTTGAGTCAATCTGGAGTTCGAGAGAACTCTACACACTTAAATTCGATCAAGATATAAATGGGCTTTGCGAAGCGCGTGAAGTTTATTACTTTCTTAAGATAACCAAGTCAGGAGGCGTCACGCTACTGATCCCATGGGGACGTTCTACAGAGCACTGGTCTTAGCAGTCAAGTCGAGGCAAGAAACTTGTCTTATTGAATAAATATATCTGGCTTATATACTGAGTAGAGAGAGTTTAATACAAAAAATAGATGAAACAGATACGGAGAGAGACGGAAAGAGAGTGGAACAGAGGAATCTGGCTCGGAAAGGAAACTCCAGCCTATATATGGTACACACGATAAAGAAATAGTCCATTCTTGGGTATATATCAGAGGTAAAATATGATTTCGTGAGGATTAACATAGTTTTAGAGTGTTTTGATCCGAGCAAGGTTTCTCCGATTACTCCACAATTCTCCGGGGTCAGGAGTACCTTTACGCTTCATGATCACTCGCCGCCCGGTTTCCCTTGGGTGAGTTTCATTCTATTCCTTGGATAGTTCTGTCCATCCTGAGTGTGATTAACATTCTCTCGAGAAGGCCTGTTATCTAGCTTTCCAACGACACCACTTATGATAATCTCGAGCAACTGCGCTGAGTATGTACAAGTGATTCCCGATAGTCGGCTTCAACGGATAAGACCTTCCGTGTATGATTTCTAAGATCAAATGTTTCGATTTGCCAAGGCTATCCCGGCGCGTAGCTTTCCGTAGGTCCGTTAAGCATGTTTCTACCATCCTCACGGTCGCAACCGGGGCCGCGAATAGATCTCTACGGTTTCCTCGGGATCGTTCTGGTCCATTGTTACGGACTGTAAAGTCCACATCTTAACATAGCTTGTTGGGGGTCTTAGTGCGAGGGATGCCTTCCCTCATAATTCCTTCCCTCGAGTAACGCGTTGGCTTAGTACTTATCCCGCTTCGAGATGTCCTGTATTTTAGAGAGTCTACACTCTTTGGGTATAACTAGATTGACAATCTAGCGTTACATCTCCGGGCAGCCCAGGTATCCTCGCTAGCTTGGCTCTAGGCTACGCTTGTGGGCGTACCTTCACGGCTCGCTGAGTATTATTGTTAAGTTCTTTGCCTCGGCAACAGCTATCACGCTCGGGCTCCGTATAACTCTCTTATTGCATTGTATAACACGTACAAAGCGTTAAAATGTACAGTTACACGCCTTAGGCCGATTTTAGGCCTAATATCTCCCCCAAACTAATGATCTGACCGTCCCCGGTCAGCCCACCAAGCCTAGGATCGACTCTGCTAGCAATCCCTTTTATGTTCTCGGCATTTAGCATTCTAATTCCTTTCCCGCGGACTAGTCTGGACGTACTACCCCTAAGTTTAACTGGGATCATTCTCGATGTCGGGCGCTTATGTGAATCAGGTGTCAACAATTGAATTGATCTACAAGACAACATATGCCGCGGGCGCCTAGACTCCTGATTGGGGTTTCCAATCATTTCCTTGATAACATTTTCTTTTAAGTTTAACGTGTTAAGTCCCATCATCGTCTCTTACCACCATGCTTGCCGACCAAGAGCAGTGTGACCTTCTTCCCGACTCGCTCATCGATATGTACTTGTCCATAACATGCGAAGACGATTCCTCGGACATTCTAGATGACTTTAAAAGCGTACTCCCGTCCTTCTATGAACTGGCCAGCCATCTTGTTGCGAGATTCGACAATGCCGCCGACGCTACGCAAACCAATTCTTTCTTTTTCCAACAACCCGAGGGTCTTGGTTTCAACAAAAGGGACGTCCCCCGGCTTATTCTGCACGGATGATATGGGCCTGTGCTACTGCTGTTCAGCAACGCTTTAACCCTTAACTCTTTGAGGCAGCCAAGGACCCCGAGTGGACTCCGTCTTTGCCCAAGGCGAAAGAATACCGTACCAGTTTTATTGCTCTCGCTAATCGACTGGTAAGCCCCCTTTTTGTCCTTTATTAACGTATTTATCCTATGTTATGATAGAAATTCCTCTGTACCCATGTTGTGGGACATAAGAATGTTCCTTTAATTATCGAAGGCATTTTTGCTGCTGCCCAATGCCTTTCCGCTGCTGTCCGAAGCGCTTTACAGCTCCACGACACGGAACCAAGCTGGTACTTGGATGGGGCGCTTATTGACCGGATCCTGGTACGTGGCTCGCACTAACTTTATCTTTTCTTTTTATTAACTTTTCCTAGGCAAGCGCCCTCCATCGCGGACAGACACCCGACCTTCCCATTCCTCTCCCTTTTGACCAGGGATGTCGTGAATTGGCGTGGTTATTAACTCAAGGTGACCTCCACTTTAGTCGGCTGGACACCGGTGAACCTACCGACAAGGAGGAGGAGGAAGAAGCCTCAGATGAAGACGGTCCTTCCAAGGACAGGGCATCGCCTTACGAGGCTATTTCCGTGAACTCAGAGGTACATTTTCCCCGTTTTATTTATATTGTTAACTTTAAATATTTCTTTTTAGGACTCCTCGGAATCCTCAAGATCGCTTGTCATTCTACTCGCAGTGCTACCATTGCCAAGAAGACTTCGTCTAAACCTCCACTTCCTCAAAGGCTGAGGTCAAAGTGAAGGCTGAGCCCCAGGCTAAACCAGCGACTGTCACACCTAAATTGGCAACTAGCTCGGCGACCAGACCTTCGATGACCTCGAAGGCTCTGAAAGCAAAAGGTCCGGCGAGAGGGAGTAATGCTTCAGTCTCGACTAAAGGGAAGGGTAAGATAGTAGAGGCAAAAGGCAAAGGCAAAGAGGGGGACCCCTCCGTGATCACCGTGAGTTCCTACTCTTCTTTCCTTTTCCCAGTTTCTGACTGTCTCATTTTTCCTAGCCCAAACTGAAACGCAAACGTCAGAATGAGCCCACCGAAGAAATCGAGGCTGCATCCCTTCCTGTCCCTCGTCCCGCTCCTAAACTCAAGACTGTCAAGAAGTCCAATCCGGTTGTCGAGATCCCCGTTCCCGTGGCTTCCAGTTCTAAGATCAAGGGGGCCCCACTTGCGGAGTCTTCTCATGAACCTACACCTGTGCATACTCCGCCCGAGAACTTGGTTTTCCTTGTTCCCGAGGGAGATGTGGGAAACGTTGACCTCAACAACATCTTCAAGAAACTCGCTGCACAATCATCCAAGGAGTTTGCAAAGAGTGGATCTCGAGAATACCGCACCGTGATCGTTCGTTTCGAGCGTGATGCCATGGATCTGCCGTCTTTTGATGAGATTGTCCCCAAGGGGACCCAAGTAAGTTCTATTCCATTTTTCTCTACACTTCAAGACTAATGCTTCGGCCTTTTTATTGCAGAAGCCAAAGGAACTCTTCAAGGCTGAGCTCACTTGGGCCTTACTCCTGAGTTAGATGCCTTCAAGGATCTTCCTGCACTCAGCACAGGCGATCACCAAATGTCTTGGTTGGACTTTGTCTGAGCGAACCGCGCATTGTGTCGAGTAAGTTTTCAGTTTATCGATAATTTAAATTTTAACATGATTTTCAGACTCCGGCTGTTATCCGTGAGAACCCTTGCATCCAGTGTGGCGGTTGCCGTACCAAGGGTACCAAGGGAGAGGATAAGCAGGATAAGCCGGACTGCTCGTATGCCTGTGACAAACATGGTAACCGTAAGTATGGGACTGGATGTCCAAACTGTGCTACGTCGCACCAACCTTGTTCAGACACCTTTTGTGTGCCGGAACTAGTCGAGGTGCTCAACAATACGTACAAGTCGGCAGAGAACGCACCGATTAGTGAGTACTAATTAATGCTTCCTGACTTTCTACTAACTAACATTATCATAGACGTGGCCCGGCAAGTCAGCACTGTCCTTCGTGTTCGCGAGGCTTATGACGCTGCCATTGAGACCCGCAACCAACTCAACCGCACGGTCGAGAAGCTGTTTACCTCTCTGCAGAGCGAAGTTCAGGAGCTCCGTCACATTGGCAAGGACCCGCTCGTCTTCGTGGAATCCTATGTTCCAACATTCCCCGAGAACCGGTTGGACCTCACGCACTGGAGCTTCTTGTGCTCCTTCATGGGATGGGACTCGGACTTCCGTTTCAAGACTAATGAACGGTATGAACAGTTCCTTAGCAAGAACATCCGGGTCGCCGTTGTTCCAGCGCCCGATGGGTCTGTTCCCGAGGATACACTCGAAGTCCCTCCAGCCACTACTCCTCCTCTGGACTCTCCAACTCATTCAACAACCAGTCTTCCAGTGGAAGATTCGGTCATTCTTTCTCCAGGGAGTCCTCGAGGTGCACAGTCGCCGTCATGGTTAGTCCTCGCGGAGTCCTCGTTCTCTTCGTACGTCGTCTGGCGGTGACCAGGATGAAGCCCAGGACGAACTTATGGAGGGAGTTGAGACATCGTAAGATGCCAAGATCACTCCTCCTAAGTTTGTGGTCTTCTCGGGTCTGGGTCTGCCGAGTGCATTGCTGAATTGTCCATGGACGTTAAATCAATTTTCTTTTTTATATTGTATTTTGTTGCTCGCCCCTCGCATGGGGATTTCGCTTTTGTCTCCCCTTTCTGGGGCAGTATCGTAGTATTCTTAGGTATATAGGCACCTTTAGAATATAGTAGACTAAAGCCTATAAAATAACAAGACCTTCGGGTCAAACGTGTACATATCATACTCAAGTGACTTTCCTAAGTCTTAAGTTTTCATAAGTTGAATTCTCAGGAAGGCTTTCAGCATGATAGCCTATTCTCAGGAGTTTTGTTATAATCGCATAAGTTTTCCTTGAGTACCGTACCAGCTCTTGTAGCATGTTAGAGTATACTCGCGGAAAGCTTTTTATGACTCGAATTCCCGCCTTGGGAACCTATATGGTTCGTTAACGGTGTAATCAAGTCTTTCAGGGAAAGCCTAGAGAAGACTCATCATCCCTAAGTAAGCTGGGTGCGATGCAATCTTTCCCTAGATATTGACATTCTTTCAATACAACATCCAATCTTGGATCAGGTCCTGTTTAGGCATATGATGACCGTCAAAATGAAATCCATTGATGCTCGATATTATGGGTGTAAGGTTTTTCCTAGCATTTTCGTCTTCCGGAGAATTATCGCGGTGAGGTACCTGCGTTAGGTTTCCCCGTGCCGCTTCTAATACTCTTTAAGCGTTCGCTTTATGTTTTGCCTAGTGTTCTCCCTTTTGTTGAGCAATGTTATGGTTCCTATTTTGGTCATAGATGTCGTTGAATAAATTCAAAATTCTCCTCGTGATGTGACTGCCTGGAGCTATGGTGTCTTGGCACCATGCGCTTCCCTCCCCCAAACTAATGATATCAACCGTCCTCAGTTGAGCACTTGGGTTTCAGAACGCGCCGGGGACCCGTAGGACTCCGTCGCTCTAAGACATTAACCTATAAAAGCGTCCGCGAAAAACATTTCAAGACCCAGTTCTCAGAAAACTTTTCCTCGAACTACAAGTCTCTCTACAATGTCTTCCAAGAACACCCAAAATACCGATGACAAACCGCAGTTCATGAAGAATACTATGGAAGCCATCGTCGCCTCCACCAGAACACTCAAAGAGGCTACCAGTCGTCTCCGCGATGCCATCGAGTACAACGAGGATCAGACTCTCCTTCAGGCAGAGGTTCTTAGCACCACACAAAAGCACGTTGACCTTCTTGTGAGCCTCTTTTTGCCTCTTCCACAGGAGCCTGACCTTGATCTCCTGCCTCCATAGACCACGTTGTTTCATAAGGAGAAAGTACTCAAATTCCCCGCAAACGTTGGTGTTCTTGAACAAGGACATGACCTTCTTCTCCGCGTGATGAAGATTTGTCCCAGCGCTAAGACTGCTCATTCTGCGACTGCTGTGCGCCTCGGCAATTTCATCAACGAGCTCAACCTCGCGCTGGTAAGCCCGTTTTAACATATCCGAAAAAACACTTATAGATACCGATCCAGGCAGCGTCAAAGAAGGTTTCCTTGGGGGCTGGTACTACAGGGCCGGGCCCTTTCACCACTACCCGCAGTAAGCCCCCTCACTATGCTACCATCCTGGATTACTGTCTTCCGTCTAAACACGATGTAGGGGCTTCCAGTGCTGCCAACGATGACAAGACCACCGATTACGCGGCAAAATCCGCCGCTCTCTCTACCATCTCGTTCTCCAAGGAGTCCAAAGAACCCTCGAAGTCGACTAAAAGCTCTAGTAGCTCTAAAGGTACCATTCTCATCGACGACAAGGACGAACCCATGGAGGAAGATCATCCCGCTACGCAGATTGCATTTGTAAGTTCTCTTTTCTTAACATATATTATAAAATCCATGAAGCGTGCGCCTGCACGGATCCCACGATAACTGTGCTGAAGGAACCGTAGTGTTACCACTCACGCTCGGGCTTTCCTCTCCCAAAAGGACCATTTGGCTCTCGGGCTTGGAATCAACGAGCAGTCGTACTGACTAAAGAGTTCCAGGATCCCCGGAAATTACTGACGCACTAGCTCGCGCTCAGGCTTCGAGGAAGAAGACCCGAGAGTCTAGGAAGTCCTCGAAGGCCAAGGTACTTAGATCCTTCCTCGGGCCCTGTAAACACTTGGCTGACATCTCCACATAGGCTTCCGGTGAAGTGAGTACTTCATCACTTAAGAGGAAAGTCAAGGAAACGCCTGTTGCCAATGAAGCAGCCAGTCTTGTCAAGGAGTACAGAAAGTGCATGCGTTTAGATGCTGAGCTCATTGATAGTTCTCCCGAGGATGCTGGTGAGTATTTTTAACATTTTTTTAAAACAAATCCGACTTACATCGACTGCGCAGTTACCTGTGCGCGACGCGAATGCGTTGTGGCCAAGCAATTCCTTGCTTCTTTGACCGGCCAATTTTACCAATCTCAATGTTCTCTTGAATATTCATAGGAACGAGTATCTCGGGAACCTGAACAAGACTCAGGTCTTTTATGCTCGTGCTCTCCAAGCTCAGAAAGTCACAGACAGCTTGGTCCACCTTTTGAAGTTCAGAGAGGACTCAGAAATGGCAGAAGGCGTACGTCAACTTTCCCTTGAACATCATCAGACAAGCGGGGGTTAATCCACTATGCCTTCAGTGAGCATTGGCTGTGGTGAATGTACAGGGATGGAGTGTGTGATGTGTCAATCCTCCCTGTTAGCATCGTTGGAGTGGTAAATAACTTGTAAGTTTTTCCCCTCGGACACTATATTGTTGTCTGAACCGAGCTTCTAGTCGAATTCTTCAAATAAACTTTTCTCTCGAGAAACCACACCCTTTACAGTCTCTTTATCTTCTTTGCCTGGTAGCCTCTGAGCTCCGGCAATTCGTTTCCAGTACCAGTTAAGCCTATAGTCACTTGTTTATATCTTTAACATAGGCCTCTGACTATTACAGTCTTAAAAAGCCCAATAAATCCACGTGTATTGATGATAACAAGGAGTTTTCGAGATTAACATAACTTCAATACCAAGGTAAGTTTCTTTCCACGGGAAGAAAATGCATAGTGTTATAAATCCCTCGAACATGTTAGCGTTCATTATTAGGTATCACTTTCCGCATCAAGCGGGTTCTGACACGAGGAGTTTTGTCTGTCTCCAGTATAATCTCTTCCTCACTTGAATCTTTGTCAGAGTCCGGTTCTTCAGGGTTATAAGCCACTTCATCACCGTCTACTGGTTTTCTCAAAGTAGGGATTTGATCAAACAAGGGGTCCCCTCCTTTACGTATAAATTCCACATCCTCATCATCATCACCATCATTTACCATGGTGTCTAACTGATCCTTGGTCAAGTTGATGAGATCATGTATATCCTCAGGTAAGTCTATAGGTTCGTATCAGGAACGGTGGGGTAAGACCCTAAATGCACCAACTTTGCTTTTCAACACGGTACCATCCATTTCCGCGATAATGTAAGAACCTCCCCTAGTTTTACAGATAACGACCATAGGTCCCATATATCTAGGGAACATCTTCCTGGCAAGATTCTTTTCAATCGCTGGATTTCTAACCTGAACAAGCGTCCCGGGTTTGAAATCGTAGTCGAAGATGACATGGCAATATTTCTTCTCGAACTCCCTTAGGTTTCTTCTCTTATTTTCAGTGACATGCTCTTGCATGTCCTCGACAAAGGTTCTATGTTTTGACAAGGCCTGTGCATGATAACCCAATAATTCCTCGGTAGTCAAGATATGATCTGGTGGATTTACCAACCATGTAGACTCAACGATATCAAAAGGTAATAATGGTTTTGCGCCGGTTACCAAGAAGAATGGTGAACAACCAAAGCCTCTCCTCGCCGTTATTCTATCAACCCATAATACATGTTTAAGGAAGTAGAACCACTTCTTGATATCGCCGCCAGTCGCTTTTACCAGAGCCTGTCGAATATCAAAGTGCGCTCTTTCGATTTTGCCATTCCCTTGGGAATTATATGGCGAGACCCGGATGCCTTGAATTCCATATTATTCTCGAGCCAGTTAACCATGGCTAACATCACCGGGGCGTTATCCATGACAACTTCCTCGGCACATCCCCAACGACAGATTATGTCATCAAAGAACCACTCGGCCAGGGACTTCGCGTTTTCTTGCGGTAAGGCCCGGGCTTCTGACCAACTTGACAGAGAATCCCTAGCGTGAACAATATACTTACACCTATTGCTCACGGGTGTGATATTGATAGTATCAACATGCACTTTCTGGAACAATGAGGGTGTATGTGTTATGACCGGGGGAATCTTCAGAAGGCGTAATTGACGGTTCTGACAAGGAATACAAGAGCCAACATACCAATGTACGTTGCTTTCCATATCAGGCCACCAAAAACGTTGATCCAGGAACTTGTGGGTAGCAAATGTTCCTTTATGTGCTAAGCTATCATGCGCGCAATGTATCATATACATTCGACGGTCAGGGCTAACTACTAATTGATGCTGAGCACCTTCCTCAGTAGCTTTCTTATAAAGCCGACCTTTCTTATCCACAAAGAATTTCTTTGCTTGGCACAAAAAGCTTCGGGCTTCCGGTGTGCTCATGTTTTCTGTGATATCCTTCTCATCATCTGTATGCCACTTGGCAATAGTAGGTAACATATCATCTAGTTTGTTTCCCCATTCCGACTGACGTTCCCAAGGATAAGGGTTATCAGCCCTCCATTCTGCGGAGTCTTGTGGAATATGAAGTGTTTGACTGAACGAAGAGTAGACTTTGCCGTGACTTTTGATCAGCGCTTTCCGGTGACGTTTGGATGCTTTCTCGTCATCAAGGGCTTCCTGGAGTTCTTCCTGGATGTCCTCAGGATGACAAGCTAGCTCACTGAGGTAACCACTGCGTGGGTCAATGTCATCCTTGAAGGACTCAAAATCTAAAGGCTCTTTGGCCCCTTCACCCATGATAAGTTCAACGGTGATAGGGCTAACTATGGGTATGTGGGCAGAAGGCAAAACAACACCATCACAAACACACAATCAGACTTTTGAGTTCTGGGGTAATTCAAGATTGATCAATGGACTCTATTGCACAAAATGCTCTATAGTCTCTGGGGTTCTCTTTGTACTTTAACTATTCCTTTCAAAACAAGACTCTGGACTTCAAAACTTTCAAACAAGACAAGACTGGGACTTTAACTTTCAATCAATCAACAACAACAACAACAAGTGCAAGGTCTCTTTCTTTGTCTGTTCAAATGCAATCCAAGTTCATTCAAGTTCTGTCAGAAGCAAAAGCACTCTGAATAATTCTGTTCTTTCTTCTGCCAGAAGCACCCTATTACTACAAGCTTGACAGCAAGCTTGTTAACCTGGGGGGGAGGGATGCCTGCTCTTTCTGGAGGTCTCCCCTTGATTATATACCCAAGGAAGCCAAGAGTATTGGTAAGGGGAGCATGTGCTCTGCATACGAGGCTGTATGGCATCATATGGTCAATTCTATTGTGAAATTTTACATCAGACCCGGAAACGGTGAGCAGAGACCGCCCCATGAGATCGTTTCACTCTATTCAGTTCCATTTCGGATCATAGATGTTCAATCTCGAGTTCTTGGTATGTTCTTTTTCATTCATTCTTGATTGTCAGTACTTACAGTGACTTATGACTGTAAGTAAGTGTGAACCAGTAGTCCACAGGTTCTATAAGTGAGGGAGGACTTGAAGAAGGATGTATCTCAGCTATTCTCGCCTCGATAATTGTCATCTAAGCCCTGCAACATCAAGTTTCATTCTAATCTGTGAAATACTGCTCCAAGGGGACAGATCTCAGTTCTATGCTGGAGCATCGGAAAACCACCCGGTATCGGGACGTTGTACCGTATTTCCAACTTGTATAAACTCGTTTCAAGGGTTCATAAATTTTCTAAGGTCTCTGATTGATGGGCATTGAAGTATGAGCATATCTATAGAAATATAGGTATGTCTCCTCCTAGTACCTCCTCAAATCTCGTCTCTATGGTCGGGGGACTCATGGAGTATAATGCGGGAGGGCAGGGGACGTCGACGGGACCTGTTCGGACTCGGTTTGACCCCCACTCTTGTCCTGTATCATCATGCTATGCAATTATTTGAAAATGAGGCATTTATCCCAACAACTGATGTAACCATGTTCTGGGACCGGAGAAGTACCCTGGATACCGGTATTTCGATGCCATCGGATGCCTATGCACTGCTTTCGTTCGTTCTAGTGCTTCAGGGTCTCTGGTACATTTTATTTCTTGCCCCAGATTGCCCTTTTGCATGTTCTAAGTTTTATACCCTTAGTAAGGTATTATCATTCTGAGTAAGCATTTCCTATGGAAGGGAAAGCTTGTAATTGAGTGCTAACTAGTGAAACAATGTAAGAATCGTCTAAACGGTCTGCAACATCGAAGGTTTCATAGAAAACGGCCTCCTGATGAAGTAGTTTCAAGTAAATCAATTATATCAAATTGAGAGTATGGGCCGAAATGGCCGATGTTTTGATATCAATGTTAGGCCGTCGTGCGCGTGAAGCGGTGGCAATACAGGCGTTGTACGAGCTTGTCCGATTTGGGTTTCAGTGAACACAGCACTGGGAGAAGTCCTCCAAGTGGTATGAACACTACGTATCATGCAAAGACTATCCAGTAGTGAGCTTTAAGTCTAGTTTTAGACTCAAAAAGTCTCGGGGCGTATCAACGGGAGCTCCATCATTGTAATCTTCATAGTCATCTGGGTCGATTGGTGGTTGAGGGGACTGATATCCGCCTGGAGGTCTCCATGACAAACCATCTGGTCTGTGCAAAATACCCTTCACATGTAAAATCTTGAAGTGGAACTTACGGATCTCCTCAATCCATCTATTGATTGTAGCGTTCAGACCACAGCTGGGATGATCTAACATACCCTTGATGTAGCTTGCATCAGTCTCCACGGTCATTTGTCGAGAGCCATAGACTAAGTAATAGCTTGATTGTAATGATAGTTTGAGGCCACAGAGTTCTCTCTTAGACTGAGAGAACCGGGCTTCCCGCTCGTTTAACGTAGTTGATCCAAAGTAATTAAGATACTTCTTTTTAGGATCGTCAGGATCTATTTGATAAATAAACCATCCCACTGCTTTGTAAGAGGTGTCAACTGCGAGACAAATGTCCCACTCATAGTTAATGTTTCGGAGTGCCGGGGCATTCCTTACACCATCCTTGAGAGCGTCCATTGCTTCCCGTTGTTCATCTCCCCATTCCCAATCCATGTCACTAGTTAACTTTGTCAAGGGCATTGCCTTCTTTGCGTAGTTCTCAATAAACATTCGCAACTGTCCAGCAGTCCCAAGGAAAGCTTGTACGTCGTGCTTATTCTTGCATTCGGGCCAAGTCAAGATTGATTCAGCAATCCCAGCCTCAGGCATCCGGCCTTCGTAAGTACAACAGTGTCCTAGGACGATAATTTCAGGATTACAAATGAAAGACTTTTTCCCTGAGAAAGTACCCCTGGCATATTTCATCCGTTGACAGACCCGGTTAACATTCTGCATGTGTTCCCAAACAAATTGTTGTATCCCGGGGTTCTCTGGTATGGTCTTGTAACCTCCGTCTGGAAGTTTGTACCTAGTATTCGGACCTTTTACAGGAACATCGTCGATATAGGGGACTGTAACATGTGGAATTTCATCTTGTAGGATATAAGTTACATTGTCGTGGAAGATTGGTACAGAATTTGTCCATCCCATTGGTAATTTCACGAGCCTATGTGGTCCAAAAGGTGTTTGAAAGGTCGTTAGATCCCTCGAGGAAACTGCTAATGGCTTCTCATCATATCCGACATAGAGATCGAAAGTAGCTCCACAAGCTCGACTACAGAAGTCCCTAGAGACTTCAGCCGGGGCCGGCGGTACACCAGAATGTTGTATAGTAACTTCATTCAAGGGTTCCAGACTATGGACCAAACGTAAACTTTTTCCATCCATTTTAACTACACAAAACCACTTTGAGCAATAGGAGGCACTACTAGGTTCGTAAACTCCTGCATCAATCTTTTGTTTTATTATCTTACACACGTCCTCAAAGATCCCGGGTGGTATTGGAATGTTACGAATGACCCACGGAACATGTGGGAGTACTGGAATTTTAACCGCGGGGAAGGGTTCTTCCTTGAAGGTACCAGCTTCCTCTGCATTCCAGGCAAACGCTTGTTCCTGAAGCATCATGAAGTGATGAATCAACTTCCTTTCTTCCGGCCATAGGAAATCCTCTGAGTGATTTTCGTCGATAATCTCTTTTCTTTCCTGTGTGTAGCATCCGGTGGGAGTGAACTCAGGCGGATTGGGTAATAATTCAGGCATTCCCTCGAGAGGATTGCCGGTGATACACCGTCAAACTCTGTATTCCTCGGGTAGATAAACCTTCCCATTCTTGGGATCTTTAATTGCAGTTCTTTTCCGAGGAATTGAATTCTTGCGCGGTTCATAACTCTCGGGCTTTGTGTACGGCGTATAGGTATAATCTTTTACTCGTGGAAGGTCAGACAGAGGCCTAGGAGGCAATTTGGGTACGCTGCGACGAGGTTTTCCACCTTTTACAAATTTCGGGGAACCAGGAAACTTAGGAGTCTCCCTTTTTGTACTTTTAGCATCACCCTTCCTGAAGACAGCATGCCACTCATTAGTTCCAGGTTTTGTAGTGAATCCAGCAAAGGCTTTCATGTGGTCATCAAAGTTGGGCAATTCCTCTCTATTTACTAGTACAGGACCTTCCTTGGGTTCTTCGTAGTCCAAGCCTTCTTTGTGAGCGTTGAATACTCGTCTATTTCCATCCACTAGTTGTTTATTTACGTAGGCTTCAATAAGTTCATCGTCCTCGGGAGCTTTCTGCGCAATGAAATTTCTTGAAGCCATGACATAGGCCTTGCTTAACTCCTGCTCGGAAAACTGACCCGTTTCTGCAAACTTATATCCATCACATACAATATCACGATTATCGTCAAAATGGAAACTCATAGCAAATTCTACCTCTCCTTGATCGCTACTCAGATCCTCAAGGTTTAAAAATTTCCCTGTTCCTCCTTGACGGGATTTTTACTACTTCCTGCGTGCTCCGGGACTAGTTTGGGTTTGAACTCGGATTGTCTGTCCTAAGTCTTTGTCTCGTAGAGCGAATATGTGTACCCATAGTACATTTATTCCCGGTGTTGGGGTCCGTAATCCTCACCTCTTGGCTACCATCAGCATGATTCTTTATCACGGATTCCGTGAGAACGTCAAATGGCCTACCAATCAGCACTTTGAATGGTGCCCGCTGTTGCACATGCAGTTGCAGATAGATTGTAATTTCACCAATCTGGAAAGGAACATTTCTAGCAAGACCTGCGGTTTCCTCGAGACCTCCGTGTACATCCTGCAGATGAATCGTTACAGTAGGATCCCAGACCAAATTCAACTCTACAGCAGTCTGACGATCTGACAGCCACTGTCTAGGATTGCCTCAGTTGTTCCATCCTGATGATTGATCTTCGTGTTAATACATCGGAGACTACTAGATCTTCCCGCGACAATTACCAAATTACGGCGCTCGTCACCCTCGGGTAAGTCTGCTTTAAAGGCTTCAACAGGGTCGCGTTGTACAATAGAACCGGCCTTCAAACCATTATGGTTATGCTCGAGGACTTCGAAGATTTCTTCACTATCGAGCTTAATGCTATCCATGGAGATATAACTATCGAATTCATTCCCGCAAGGAAGTTCCAGCTCCTCAGGTACTTCAGTGCCATCTTTGAGGAGAGTACTAACATAAGCATTCTTCCTCTTAGTAGGAGTTACCCTGACGTTCCTAGCTTTCCTTAACATAATTTTCTGGAGAGGACAGCTCAGCGCTAATAGCTCCTCTGATGTCAGCGTTACTTCTGCATCAAACAACTTTCGAGCAACTTCTTCCTCGACTCCAGGTAAGTGAAATCCACTTCTAATATTAAATTTGGGTCCATTATCCTTGACAGACTTCTCCTTGACAGGATTGTCTTTATCTTGGGTTTCTAGACGTGGTTGATTGCGTGGAATGGGATGAACCGCATGTGGTTTCACCGCGTCGAATGGTCTATGAGTAACCTTAGTTATCTCGGGAATAGGAGCTTCTTCCCTTAATTCAGCCAGACTCCGAGCAAACTCTTTGTCAGCTTCCTTATCAAGGATAATTCCAGTTCCGTCTCGAGAGAACTCGTCATCATTGTCGACAACAGCTTTCTCAACAAACTTCTTTTTCACAGGAATCACGACTTCCACTTGTTTATGTTTCTCTTTAATAGCAGGGCTTTTAGGTGGTGGCTTTTCAATTCGGGGTTCCCTAAGGGTACCTTTCGTTGGCGGACCTACCTTCTTAACCAATTCCTTTGTAGATGTGGGCTTTTTCGGGTCTGCCTGCTTGCCTAGAGTATTTCCTCTAGTGACTCTACCCTGCATCGCTGAAGCAATTAGTTTCCCGACTCCTTGGATTCCCCGGAGCCGGCGATATAACGACCGTTTGTCTCATGTTCCTCCATTAGCTTTTTCATGGAAGCCAAAAACGAAGTGAGGTGAGGCTCTTGCTCCTCGGTATCCAAGTAGTCTTCCTCCTCGACAAAGAGTGCATTGGTTCCACCCTTATCCCAGCCTTTAGATTTTGCAATCCTTGCAATCTTTTCTGGGCGAGATTCACTAGGGTCGTTCCTCGGCAACGGCGTACCATCGCGCAAAGTATACTTCTTCGACCCGGGAGTAGTGTCAGGAACTAACCATCCTTTATCCTTGTAGGAATTAAAGAATTGGCACTCTGACATGCGATGTTCTAGTGACCCGCACATAAAACAACCCTGCCCCCAATCCGGAATGGTCTTCGAGGTATTCTGCGGCGCAGTAACTTGCGTTGACGTGTATCCTGAGCGTTTGGATTCTATATTATCTTTCATTAAGCTCATCATCGAGGAGATAGCCTTTTGGTGACCATCCAAGACTAAATTAGTCTCTTTCCTGTTCAGAGCAATAGTATCTTTAATCGAGGTGATTCCCGCGAGAACTTCTGACACTTCTTCCTGCTTAGGTTCCACTTTCACGGGATCCGCAGGAGTGGTCTCTGGAAGATGAGGAGAGAGTCTGAACGATAATGCACCTCGACTATAAGTTTCTGCAGAGTCAGGAACACCTTGAGATCCAGTTGGACAAGCTCCGTTACCTAATAGGTATCGAGGGTTTCTGAAATCGGGACTCGCGGCTGCTTCCATGACTTCTGAAAGTAGATAAGGATCTTCACGGCGACGAGACAACAACTGAACATGCGTAACATTCTGTGACAAACGTGCGGAAATCGCTAAATACAACCTTTCGCTCATGGGCACAAAATATGCCTTGACAGCTTCAGCGTTGGAAAGGATTGCCGGCGGTTTCATCAGCTTATCCACGAGATTCTTAAACTCTCGGTTATACATCATGATCCTTTGATGTTTACCGATGTCCAGAGGTGTGAACTTCCCGGTTAAGATCTTCGAGCTCTTGGCGTGAACCAAGCTCACTATCTACCAATTCAGAGAAGATTGCTCGTAAATCTCTGAAGAACTGTTGCAAATTAGGAGTTTCGACGGAGGGTAGATACTTGTATGCTTCCCGAGTGGAATAAGTCATCCAGTCCAACACCAATGCCACTTTCGCTGCTTCCTTGGTAATGTTTGCCGCGGCAATGAATCAAGTAGTATCCTCAATCCAACCATTCAACATAGACGGATCATCTTTATTAAATAGTGTCGCCGTTTTACTATGCTTAGGAAGGTACTTCGAGTTATATTCATCGAGCTCATCTTGTGTTAACTTAATTTTGTCTCCAAACAATTGCGCAACCGTAGCATTCGTTCCCGTGGGAGCTGCACCACCAGATCCGCCAGAACCACTCGAACCACCAGCGTTTCCACTAGAGCCTCCAGCGTTCCCGCTCGAACCCGGGCTGTTATTGCTTGTAGTAGTACTCATTGTAAGATTGTTTAAAATAGAAGATGAGAGTTGGTTAACTGCTGTAGCTAACTGAGAGATTTCCTCGGGAATACGAGGAAGAGATGAAGATGAAGGTTGACTAGTCAAGTTGTCTTGCACACGGGCTGGAGCACCCCTTGTACTTGAACTGGCTTGAGTAGTATCAGTGGGATCTGCTTTCGCTTTCCCTTTTAAAGACTTCTTGGCAACGTGAGTTGTTTCAGAAGTCGAACAGACTATGCTTGGTTTAGATCCGCGTGAAGACGGAGTGCTAGATCCTGCTCGAGTGACAGAAAAAGGAGGTCGACGTTTGGGCTCCACACTACTATTATATTGTTCTCGAGGTTTAGGTACCCTTTTACTGCGTCTTAATTCAGATGTTCCCGGATCAGGAAGTTTGCCTACTCCGGAAAGAGTTGACTCTGAATCAGGTGTATTATCCAAGGGATCACTAATGTTGTGGACTAGCGAACGAAGGACAAAGAAGATGAACTCTACTAACCCAAGGACTAGGTTTGTAGTAAAATCCGATAAAATTAGATTCCACCCCTTGCGGTGGGCTCCAGATATTTGGGTATTTACGTGTAGGTATGCGAAAGGTGCTATAAAACAACCTAACAAAAACACTACCGCACCTAACCAGACTATCAATATGTAAGGGAGCGAGGGCGGGTTGTCAGAGATTCCCCAAGGGAAAGTCTTGTAATATCGGATGTATACGCGCGACTGCTCCAGGTTCAAGACTGTAGCGCTAACGTGGGTAAATAAGCTTAGACAACTCTTAGAACTAAGTCGAGAGAAGCCTAGTTGGGGTGTACAAGTGTACGAGGGAACCAGGTGTGTATGTCCAAATCAATTAACCAAAAACCAAAACCAATACAACGAAACTAAGATTCTCCTAGGCAAACTCTGGCTCTAGCTAGAATAGTAATCTTGAGGTTTGTCAACAACCCTAGGCAAACTCTGGCACTAGCTGCTGTGATGCCGTAAAGTCCTCGACCAAACTCTGGGCCAAGCTACGATATTGTGAGTGAACTTAATCACTAGGAACTCGTACCACAATCTTAGTGGCTTGTCTAACTTTGTGAAGAAGTCAACTAAGGAACCCTCACTCTGGAGCCAAATAATCCCTTACTAGAAGCCGTCCCCTCTAAGGAAGCAACTAGATTTGAGTTGATCTGGAGTTCGAGAGAACTCTACACACTTAAATTCGATCTAGATATAAATGGGCTTTGCGAAGCGCGTGAAGTTTATTACTTTCTTGAGATAACCAAGTCAGGAGGCGTCACGCTACTGATCCCGTGGGGACATTCTACGGAGCACTGGTCTTAGCAGAAACAGATACGGAGAGAGACGGAAAGAGAGTGGAACAGAGGAATCTGGCTCGGAAAGGAAACTCCAGCCTATATATGGTACACACGATAAAGAAAGAGTCCATTCTTGGATATACATCCGAGGTAAAATATGATTTTGTGAGGATCAACATAGTTTTAGAGTGTTTCTGATCCGAGCGAGGTTTCTCCGATTACTCCACAATTCTCCGGGGTCAGGAGTACCTTTACGCTTCATGATCACTTGCCGCCCGGTTTCCCTTGGGTGAGTTTCATTCTATTCCTCGGATAGTTCTGTCCATCCTGAGTGTGATTAACATTCTCTCGAGAAGGCCTGTTATCTAGCTTTCCAACGACACCACTTATGATAGTCTCGAGCAACTGCGCTGAGTATGTACAAGTGATTCCCGATAGTCAGCTTTAACAGATAAGACCTTCCGTGTATGATTTCTAAGATCAAATGTTTCGATTTGCCAAGGCTATCCCGGCGCGTAGCTTTCCGTAGGACCGCTAAGCATGTTTCTACCGTCCTCACGGTTGCAACCAGTGCCGCGAATAGATCTCTACGGTTTCCTTGGGATTGTTCTGGTCCATTGTTACGGACTGTAAAGTCCACATCTTAACATAGCTCGTTGGGGGTCTTAGTGCAAGGGATGCCTTCCCTCAAGTAACGCATTGGCTTAGTACTTATCCCGCTTCGAGATGTCCTGTAGTTTAGAGAGTCTACCCTCTTGGGTATAACTAGATTGACAATCTAGCGTTACCTCTCCGGGCAGCCCAGGTATCCTTGCTAGCTTGGCTCTAGGCTACGCTTGTGGGTGTACCTTCACGGCTCGCTGAGTATTATTGTTAAGTTCTTTGCCTCGGCAACAGCTATCACGCTCGGGCTCCATATAACTCTCTTATTGCATTGTATAACACGTACAAAGTGTCAAAATGTACGGTTACATGCCTTAGGCCGATTTTAGGCCTAATACTGCCCAAACTAGGAATTGCGGAGTGTTGGTTCTGGCCAGAACTATCTTGCAGGTAAGTACTGTCAAAAGTTTATGCCTTGTTTTGCTCATTTAAATACAGACATGGGGGAGAACTTTTGAGTTGAAGATCATTTCAATCATGGTTACTCGGACACGCAGTCAGTCTTGTTTGCATACCTCTTGTTTGCCTTCACCTGCTGGGCCAAGTAATCGTCTGTGTAGCCACTCTCGAGGTCACCGATCTGCTGGCTGCCATAGTCACAGATTTTGCACAATTGCAGCACCAGCGCCAGCGCTTTCCGCAATACTAGAAGCAGCAGATACAGAAACTCCCAACAAACCCTTGAGCTCAGGAGAAGCCTTTTGCCTCTCCACACTGTCTGCGTTTACACCGTTGTCAAGTGATTCATCTCCCGGCAAGTCCCCAGTTGGCTTGTCAACCCCACCAAAATGGTGTTTACTGCCTGTTAAACCAAAAAATCCTGGGCCAGCAATTGTTATTCCTTCTGCGCCGGAACTGTTCTCAAAAGGGTCGCCTCTTAGGCCAAGGCCTAAATTTGCTCTTTTGTGGAGGCCTGTTTTGTTGTCCCCTGTTGGATCAATATCAGCACCAGTTTATACTTCTTCTCAGTTACCTGATACGCCTATGATCACCAGGGCTGTCTCTGATTCTTTGTATATGCCAGAAAAGAAGTTCTCTCCAACAATGGGCTGGGGTACATCTGGTGCTGATTTGGGTAGTAAACACGCTGTACCAGCTGGAGCTGGATCCTCCCAGATGTCATCAATCCAGGATGTTGCCACTGCAGTTCTGGCATCTTGAAGTCCATTGACCTCAGTGTCTACTGCCATAAATGAATAGAATGAGGAGTTCCAAGCAATTCATTGGTATGGATTTTTATCTCCTTTCCTTTGTTTTTAGGGCTGCAGAAGAGCGTCTCCAAGCAAAGCATGTAATTTCACAAGGTGTATGTGATTGTCAAAGCTGAGATATTAAGCAAGTCAATGTCTGGCAATAGTATGAACTGACTTTTGTTGTTAATATCTTTTTCTGATTTTTCTGTAGGCCTGCCAATCAAATTACGCAGGCTAATGCTGATGGCAGTGAGGTCCATTATGCCGACCCAGTCATGCCCAACAACTTTGGGGAAGCTCTTTGTGCTGGTGCACATCTTCAGAATGGGTTTGATTACCCTGTGTGCTTTGGAGGAAGTCCGATGAAATTCTTCATAATCAAAGTGTCGAAAAAAGATTCTATTGTTGGATCTCCTGCGTTTGTGGGTAGATGTACGAAGAATTGTGGCTATTGGAGTGAGTTGATTTCTTGTATATTACTGACTTATACTACTGTCCCATTTCAAGCAGTTCATCAGGGGGTGTGACCTGTGACAGCCACAATGAAACTTTCAATTTGTCATTTTCAGCTGTGACTTGTGACCTGTTTAAAATTTTGTCAGGCCAGAGGAAAGATAATGACAGTTCAGTCACCCAACTTATTAGTCTTATTAGTCTACACTTTTGTTACATTGACCTGACTAAAAAGACTCAAAGTCCCTGGCAAATCCAAGGTGCTTTGGTCATGTCCAGGATGGCTTGGTCATGTCCAGGGAAGCGGGTCATGTCCAAGCAAGTAGGCCATGACCTGGTCACCTGGGTCAAGTTGGTCATGACCAGGGGTAGGATAGGGTATGCCCTGGCAGGGATAGGATACCTTGTGGGAGAGCAGGGAGACGTCTTGGGAGGGGTGTGGAACTTCCAGGGTAGGAGTAGGGGGTGCAGTGGGGGTGACAGAGGGGGAGTAGAGGGTGTGAGGGAGGAGTAGGGGATGCTTGGAAAGCAGTATAAAATGCTTTGGGAGAGATGTCAGCCTCCAGAGTGGAATAAGATGGTGCAGGAGAGATGTCAGTTTACATGTGAAGTGTGTGCAACCTTGAGGAGTGTTTTGGTGGGCTAATTGCAGCCTGTACATGGGGCAGTGGGAAGAGAAGGGAAGCTGCTGGCTCATGCTGAGTTGGATCTGGCCAAGGACAGCTTGGACATGACCAGGGGCAACTTGGACATGACCAAGGTTAGGTTGGACATGACCAAGGTCAACTTGGACATGACCAAGATCAGATTGGGCATGACCAAGGTTAGTTTGGACATGTCCAAGATTAAGTTGTACATCATTTAAGGCATTTTAAAAATTACTATATTAGGAAATTTTTAAATTTCTATAGTGGCTGAGCTCAAAGCTGTTTTTATTACCAAATTAGCCAATTATCAAAGTTGCCCTTGGCCATGTCCAAACTAACCTTGGTCATGCCCAACCTGATCTTGGTCATGTCCAAGTTGACCTTGGTCATGTCCAACCTAACCTTGGTCATGTCCAAGTTGACCTTGGTCATGTTCAACCTAACCTTGGTCATGTCCAAGTTGTCCTTGGTCATGTCCAAGTTGCCCCTGGTCATGTCCAAGTTGCCCCTGGTCATGTCCAAGCTGTCCTTGACCAGATCCAACTCAGCATGAGCCAGCAGCTTCCCTTCTCTTCCCACTGCCCCATGTACCTGCAATTAGCCCACCAAAACACTCCTCAAGGTTGCACACACTTCACATGTAAACTGACATATCTCCTGCACCATCTTATTCCACTGCAGATGGCTTTGCTTTCAGAGAGAGTCTCAACTTTATGTTGTAGCTCTGGCTTTGCATTGAACTCGGAGCAAATTGGTGAGTACATTATTCCTATTTATAGTGTGGCATCATTACCAACAACAGACAATCTTGGCTCAAGTTCTACAGCGAGGCCAAGTTTTCAGGACTCTATTCTACCTCTTACTGGTAGGTACTCCCATCTCAACTTAATTGGTCATTTCATTTGCTTACTGACGCAGTCTTGACCAATCACTTATCCTACGATGGTCAGGTCTTTGTCTTCTATTCTATTTATCTGTTAGTCTTACCTCCCCAACCAGCCTCTGGAAAATGTGATACCCAAGGTGTTTGACGGACTGGTAGGTAGGCAATACCCGGATGTCCAAGGAGGACTTTTTGTCACATTGCTAAACATGACGACCATCCCACCACTCATCCTTAATTTGACCAACAGGCCCCAACAAGTCGTTTATGGCGCCAGTTCCATTATGGTGAACACAACATTCTCTTAAATGCGCAGCCCATTAACCACACTCTCCCTCACCATGCTCTCATTTGGTTCTTGGGGCCTGGCCATGCCACTGACATATTTTGGGGTCTGCCCAGCGAGGATGATTTCGAGCCCATCAATGGTCAGAAGCTGTCCGGAACCCCTCTGGGACATCTTTCCTGGACATTGATTGAGCAATGTTACACTGAGTTTATGATGCTCTTCTCTCTGTCTTGCTCCCCTTTGTTCACAAAGGATTCCAAGATCAAAACTTTGCGCCCTCGAGTTTGACACTTGTTTTCTCAGCTCTCCATCACATCACTCTTTCAGCAGGCTCTCATGAGATGGTGTATTGCACAGTGTATGATCCTTCTCATAGATGCGCACATAACTTGGCTTGTTGAAGTCATGCCAAGAGGCAATGCTGTACCATTATTGCAATGTGGGATGGCCATGGCTAGAGCCCGCATTACAATTTAGGGAGGTGTCTGCTGTAGTGGAAAGGTGAGCCTACATTGCAATGTGGCATATGTCACAGCATGGCTTTTGCAAAATTACCGAGGTACAGTGCTCAAATATTAATACATTGTCCATAGCCTTTTTTGGGCTTGCTACCACTCCAGAAATGTCCAAAATAGGCCCATAAATCACTGATTTCTTTGAAGCTGTCCAAAACTGCAATCCGCCGGTCACATGACCGGATCAATGTGCACCAGCACTGTGCCGCTTTAGCTATAGCTCAATATGGTGACTTTTTTTATTTCCAAATTTAGCTAAAACAGATGTGATGTGACATGCAAACCCAGCTCTATGTTACACAGAGCAAAAAATTCCCTAATCCAGTAATTTTGCAAAAGCCATGCTGTGACATATGCCACATTGCAATGTAGGGTCACCTTTCTGCTACAGCAGACACCGCCCCAAATTGTAATGCAGGCTTTGGCCACGGCCACCTTACATTGCATTATCAGTACAGCATAGGGTGACTACACCACTTATGAGATGTGCCATGCACAGGACAGTATCAATCCACGTACCCATTCTGATATCATGGTTCTTGCATCAGATGATGAAGACAACCACCTGTACTGGTATGCTCAAGCTATTGGTATTTACCACACCTATGTTCTCTATGATGGGATTGAATGCCAGATGGACTTTCTTTGGTCCGCTGGTTTGCACTTGTATCAGGTACAGATTTGGCTGGAAAGCCAAGCGCCTTCCTTGTGTTGGCTTTATTGACAGTGATGAGGAATGTGCATTTGGTTTCATTCATCCTACGTCTGTTGTCTGAGCCATCTATCTAGTCCCAGCATTTACATTGGGTAGAACCTCTCTGAGATCTTGGGTCCTTCAATTGCTCGGCAACCAACAGACCTTGATGAGGACTGGTGTCGGTATTATGTTGCATTGTATGTTTTATTTGTCTTGATATTTTGGTATGTCCACTAACAATCAACAGTTTTGCTGATCGTGATATGGTAGTCCACCTCTTTCCTGACCTCCACTTGGGTGGACATCACCATATGGCACCTACTCAGGACAATGACCCAATGGAGTCTGTTGAAGATGAAGAACCCATCTTAGAGGAGCCAGAGCTGGATCCTGAGATGTTTGAACCAGAGGATGAGAATGCCACTCAGGACATAGATATATGGGAAAATTATGGATATGGCTCAGAATTGCCTCTGGGGATGAGGAGCAGCAGGAGCACCAGGAGGAAGGTGGTGAAATTGATATTGGACCTGATGATGGGGAAGTACCTGTGAATTTTGACATTGACATATTGGATGAAGAAGGCAATGGGGTTCTATAATACAATTTACTTTGTTCATTGGTATAGTAATTTTATGGGCTTTCTGGACCTACCATGGAATGTGTCTTTCAATGCCCTTTGTGACCCAGGCATGGAATTTGACTGCCTATGTGGATCACATGGACCATCAACTTCCAATCTGGAAATTTTTTTTCAATCTAGATGTTATTGACATAGTTTCCAGGTTGAAAAAACCTTTTCAGA